>JANHGC010005441.1:137724-157642 GCA_027560395.1 Boaedon fuliginosus | reverse complement strand
CCCTCTCTTTCTCTTTCTCTCTCCCCCACCCTCCCCACCCATTATAAATGGCAATAAGGAGTGGGAATATTTCCTTTACAACTCATGAGACTTTGAGTGCTCTAGGCATGTATCCAATTAATATCCAAACATTTTTACGGGTAAAATCACATTACGCTAGACTTTTTGCACCTAAGTGATAACATGAGGAATGATGCACAAGAAAATATAATTTAAGTTCACAAGCTCAATCTCTGAGAGATATGCTTCCCAGTACTTTCTTAGGGCAATCAAATATATGAAATCCTCATACAGAACTAGTTTGAACTTTAGCTCTGACCTGAAAAGACATCTGCTGTGGTTTACTTGGAATGTTTTTATGTTAACAGAACTCTTGAGAATTTGTTTCCCTTCCTGAAAATAAATCCTCCAATTGAGAAACTGTGACTAATATATAATTTCCACCTGCAACTTCTTTAATCTGGAATTATAGAACTGGGTTTCTGCCTCACAAAAGATGTTGTGTTGCCAATAATTAGTAGGCAGTGAAGAAAATTTAAAGTTTAAATTTCCATTTGGCTAGTATTAGGGTTTTTTTTTTCATTGCGATTGCATTTAGTCAGTATTTCTTCAATAGCACAGAATGAGCATGCGAGTTAATTGTTCAATGCAAATAATTCATCAAATTACAAAGTTATTCTGTCTATTAGCTTTGGTGGTGAGGTTACCAAAATCCAAAGCAAGGTTGGTTACAAAAAGTGAAAATTGTCACTGATGTAGTACTGAAATTGATTCAATATGAATGGGCTAATTGGAAATAACCCAAATATTTAGGGGTATAAGGAGAACTCTTATAGTACAGAACTGATTATGCATTCTTGAAGGGAACGTATGCATCTAGCATGGAGAACTGATTTCAAGATCCCTTTGGGCATTCAGATAAGGAAAATATTCAATATTTGCATATACTGAGGTATAAAACAGGGTTTAAAATGGCTAATTATAGAGCAAGCCACTTATAAGATTTCCCCCCAGAAATTGACATGGCTTCTGCTTGCATTCACAACTCTGTGGTGTAAAACCATTAACTATTAAAAGTATGCCACACGAGAAACAAATTCTTGGATATTCTGTAGATCTCAATGTCAATAATTTGGTAGTTAGGTAACCTAACTTTGTCTCCACAGTTGCCATCCTGGACATGTATAGTAGTTATTACCAACCTAAAAAATGTCTGCTGTTTCTTAGTTTGCTTTATTGGTTGTATGTATTATTATAGCTATGCATTTAAGATTATTTACAGTTACAATAAAGTAAGCTATTATATATTATATATTATAAAATATAATAAGTGATTAACATGCATCAAATTCTGGATCTCAAAATTACTAAGAGAAACACTCCAGCTGCTCAATTTACACTTTCAGCATTCTCATTTTTAACTTAGGCTTTCTCACTCTTCCTACTGAATTCTAAATTTTACATACTATTATGGTAATAAGACTGCCCATTTTCAGTAATAAAAAATAATACATTGTTCAAGTACACTTCATACATAAGTATCTTTTCATTGGAAACTTACCTGTAGGGACCCATTCAGTCCTCTGTTTCTTAAATCAATTTTTCATCTGTCCTTAATCTTTTGTGTACAGTACGATCCCTTTGGCAGTTAAAAGAAAAGATTCTAAAGATTTTCTCATTATTTTGATCATACTTCCTGTTTTTATTTTGGCTCCTACATTAAAAAAAACTGAAGAGAGGAGGAAAATACACCAAGTTAATAGTTATTTAATCGCGCAAAAATATATATAAGAAAATTCAGGGCTGATTAAGTTGAATCATTATTAGGTTGCAATTGAATATGAAACACACTATTGTACAAACTGCATGGACACAAAAAGTTGTAAATCCTCCTTGAATTTAAAGTCTGATCATATTGGATGGCAATATGAGAATCCTAATGATCTAGTTTAGTAAAAGCAAGAACATGATTTTTTTGTTAAAGGTATGCATATAGACTAGAGCCAGTTTGACTTAGTAGTTATGTAATTATGAGCAGTGGTGGAGCAGTGGTTAGAATGCAGTACTGCAGGCTACTTCCGCTAACTATCTGTTGCCAGCAGTTCGGCAATTCAAATCTCACCGGCTCAAGGTTGACTTTCCATCCTTCTGAGGTCGGTAAAATGAGGACCCAGATTCCTGGGGGAAATATGCTGATTCTGTAAACCACTTAGGAGGGCTGTAAAGCACTGTGAAGTGATATGCAAGTCTAAGTGCTATTGCTAGGTGCTATTAACACACTAGACCAGAAAGTAGACCGTGTCTTAGCCATGAAAGCCAGTTGGGTGGCTTTGGACAAGTCTTACTTTCTCAGCCCATCCCCACACCTCACAGGATTATTGTTGTGGAGAAAATAGGAGGAAGATGTGTTGGATAGGTTCACTGTCTTGGGTTGTTTGTAAAAATAATAAACATGTGATTCAAATAAATAGAATATACAGTACATCGTTATGTAATTAAAAAATCCAAATTTGTTATCATACTGTATTAAATCCCTTGAAAGATCTATTTTTTTAAAATAAAGGTGTGTGTTATATACTTCTGATGATTTTATACACTATGATTATACATTATTGTAGAAAATGAAAATAACATTGCTTTTAAGAAAAAGAGCATGTCATTATCTTACTTCTTTGGAATATTGTTAAGCATCAAATTTGTTCTATTTATTTTATTTAATTGGATTTATACCGCGCCTCTCTTCCCCGGTCAGGAACATTGTTCTACAAGGAACACTGGCAGAAGATGTATTAGCAAAACAATATATTTTTCAGATGGTTCATTTATTTAGCACAATAGTATATGATGTATAACTGTACCCATCTTTGTTTGCAAACTACTTTATGACTTTTGAATTATTCTAGATTTTTGAATTTTCTTATAATCTACATACCTATATTTACTTTTTATGAGTTTAAAGTTAAAAAAGAAGAGAAATTCAAAGTATACATCAAGACATTGATAGTTATGTTTTCTTATATATATTTTAATTTATGCAATCTTACTATCCCTTAAATATGATACCAATTTCATATATTTTATTGAAACACATTTCCATTACCTAATCATATAATCAATTCAAAGGTGGTTATAGCCGTTTCTTGTACAAGCTGATCCGAGAGCAAAACCTACTGAACACAGCAATTTATTTGTGAGTAAATGTGTAGATTCTGCTCTGTGCAATGATATAGCTGAACACATACAATCTAATGCTAATATAGCTTAGGGTATGGCTGGTTTTTTTCCCCACTTTATCCTCATTTTTTACTCTATGATGCGCGGCCATTACTATCTCTTTTCTGCGATCTAGGCATTTTGATGAAACACATGTAGAGAGAGAGACCAGCTTATTTCTATTTAGATATTTCACCAATAAATAAGCAGAGGGCTTTTTTAGGATTTAAGAAGTGACGAACATCTGTAGATGAAAATAAAATGTTTCAACCAGCTGCTTTTCGGAGAATAAAGATAAAGGAGTTAAGAGGTAGAAAAAGTGTACATATAAATGCCTGAGCTATCACAGGCTATTGGGTTCCTAGACTTCTTCTTTTTTCAGTTCATGCACATCACTGTAATTTGTAGCCATTGGGTTGGGCATCCTGACCTCTTTGATCCTGGAAATACATTTCTAGGAAAAACTAAGAAAGCATATGGCAGCAAATTTTGCTGCTAATGCTTCATATTGATAATACAGATGTGGAAAAAATAAATAGTGGGAAAGAGTGGAACACAAGGAACAGTCTCTGGATACCTTACCAACATAATTGGGTCATCAGTGAGAAACCATACAAATACCGCAAGATCTATTTTTAAGGAGAAATGTATAAAAACATTTGTATACTGTCCAATGCACGTTTATTTTTAAATAATATTATTTAATTTATAAAGGATAATATATTATCCATCTCCTTTCCTATTACCTACTCCTATTGGTATCTTATGACCATCACTTTGTTGGTTGTATCTTATAATTTTATTTTAGGATTTATCACTTTATAGCTTGTATGTATACTGAAAGCTTATGCACAGGAGACAAATTCCTTGGGTGTCCAATCACACTTATCTAAAAAGAATATTCTATTCTATTCTATATTATTATTCTATAGCATAAAGTGATACGCCATTAGGTATGTGATATTCTTGCAATCAGAACTTTTGTTTCTTCGAAGTTTTGTCATGGTATAAAAGTACAGCCCTTTGGCTTATTTTTAGAAACCCAACACTTCTACCCAACAATAAATGACCAGGCATTTAAAAATCCACATTTTTCGGGAACAACTGTAAAATAAGTCATAGCGCATAAATAAGTTAGGTTTCTGTCCGCAGGCCTAAAGTTTCATCGCGTTCAACGTAGAGCAACAGTCGCTTTCTTTGGTCAGCCTTGTATTAAAAGCAACCAGATGTAGTTAGTCCACCCCCAAAGACGGAATTAGCCTCGGCTGGACGCTAAAAGCGGATGGTGGTTTGAGATATGAGGGCAGCTGTAGCGAATCATATTCGGATTTTGCAGATTCATGAGAGGGACGGTGGTGGTGGTGGTGGAACGGGCAATAAATAAGGCGGACACGTTCAAGCAGACACCTCCCGGCTTCTTTTCCAAGCGTGGCTTCTCCGAAAGGAAAACGCGGGCGCCTTGTGTGTGTGTGTGTCTCTGTGTCTCTCTCTCTCTCTCTCTCTCTCTCTCTCAGCCCTGTAATATCTCCGCGTGAGATAAAAGGGGAGTGGGAGGTCCCTTCCGAGCTCGTCCAGCAGGAGAGCAGGGGGGCTGACGTCACCGGGCCCCCAGAACTGTATCCACCACCACCCCGCCTCCTTGGTCCCGGCGCGCTCCAGCCTGGGCGTGCGCGTGCCTCGCGCGGTTCTTCCCTCTCAGTCGCTGGTCCCGGCGGCCGGGTTGAGAGGAAAGGGAGCGCGAGCGCTGGCTCGCGGGGTGGTTCTCCGGCTCCTTTTTTTTTTTTTTTTGTCCCCGCGCGCCTCGCGCTTCTCTAGCCCCCCCCTCCCACTTTCCCCTCCGCCTCACCAGCCAACTCTGCAACCGGCTGCCCCGAGTAGGACTCGGGGCTACATAAATCCTGTGACCCGCACAGCGTTATAAGAGGATTTAAAGAATCCCTCTCGCGCGCACAAACCCAGAACGAGGCAGGTTTCCCAAGCCTGAGAGAGAGAGAGAAGAAGAAGGAGAGAGAGGCATCTTTCCGACTTTCTCCCTCAGCGAGCACGCTACAGCCGCCGCTTCTTCCCGGCAAACCTCCTCCATGGGTTTTGGATGTCTTGCCGTTTCTGCCTCCATCTCCAAGTTCATCTCTTTGGGCTGATCAGGCACTTGAAGGGCTTCGTAGGGCGAGGGGGAGAAAGAAAGAGGGTGAAAAGCACAAACATTGAGGAGGCGAGCAGAAGACCCAGTTTTTCCCGTTTATAGCACAAAGAAACAGACTATATTAAGAGGGGCTACCCGGGGGGGGGGAGAAGAGGGAGGAGGGAGTGAAGGGAGGAGGAGGAGGAGGAGGGAGAAGCAGGGGAGCGCCCGGGAGCAGGAGCAGCAAGAAGAACAGAACGGAGAAGAGCCAAGAAGAAGAGGAGGAGGAGCAGGAGCAAGAGAAGAAAGCAGGGAACCCCGTCTGCCAGGGGACTTGAGCCGGCTCCTTGATCTTTGGATGCCGTCGGCTCTCCAGCCGACTCTCCTCAGAGACAGCCCGCCACTTTTGCGCGTTGGGCCGTCGGGGGAGCGGAGAGAACCCCGCGCAGAGCCCCCGCCGGCCGAAGTCGGCTTGCGGACCTCGCTCGCCTTTGGATTAAATTGGCCGCCCGAAAGACGCGCCACAGCGGCGTGGGGAGGAAGAGCCAGAAGAAGTAGCCGAGGAAGGAACGGCGGCAGCAGCAGCAATAGTTTCAGTAGTAACCTCAAGACGAGGAAGAGGAGGAGGAGGAAGAAGAAGAAGGAGCTCGGCGAAAGCGGAGCGCCCGCGGTCGTAACGGGCGGGAAGGCGGGCTTGGGCGGCGGCGGCGCTGCTGCTCGGGGCGACTGAAGGGGAGCCAGAATGAGCAGGTAAATCCTTGCGCTGCTGCTCCCGCTGACCCATTTCACCGAGACCCTTCCCACTCTCCCTTCGCGGCACGTAGATCTGCATTTGTCACTGACTGTCGTGTCCCCCTCCCCGCTCCCCCAGCGACCCCATCCTCCCCAGCGACCCACAGAGGGACCCACCCGGGCTCCCATCTCCAGTCGGGAGAACTAACAACAAGATTTAGCGATGGGGGGGAGGGAGGATTGACTCCCGTGTCTTTTACGGGGTGGCAAAGGAAAAAGAAATAACTCATCCGCGGGGTACTGGATGCGTACAGGGTGGGCCAAAGGCGAGGAGGGCACTGAAATGCCCGAAGGACCGCTAAGGGTCGAGTTAGCATGTGCCCCGAGCGATGGTTATCACGCTGGGAAGAAAAGACACCAGGAGGCAAAAGTAGCTGTCCTACACAGGTTGCTTGGGATTGTGTTTTCCTATTCACCCCCGGGGGGGGGGGATCCAGTATTTTAAAACGGAAAAATATTTGTCATTATAATCTCCATCATTCTTTGCAACACTTTAAGGCAACGATTCCTGTCGGATTTACAAGCGGGCTCCTTTGTTGGCAAACTTAATGATCAGGGTTCTCTTAAGAGGAGACACTCTCATTGCTTTTCAGCCTGCTTGGATTTGCAAGTTGCCCTTTCTGCTAATGCCCCTCCCCCCCACCCCAGGATAAGTTGCAAGTTGCACTGTGTATGTAACCTTTCCTCTACTCTTCCTCTCTGC
The DNA here is from genome assembly GCA_027560395.1 of Boaedon fuliginosus. NCBI lineage: Eukaryota > Metazoa > Chordata > Lepidosauria > Squamata > Lamprophiidae > Boaedon > Boaedon fuliginosus. The sequence goes on along the minus strand of JANHGC010005441.1, from coordinate 150,812 downwards.
TGACCTTAGTTTTGTTCCTCTGCAGGTTATTTCATGGGAGTGTAGGGCTTACTAATATTCATTTTTTCAGGTGTGCTTTTCAAAATAATTTTCATGCCACATGAGAAGCTTGCATTATAGTTTCCTTGGTCTGTACACACACAAAAATTGCATGTTTTAGATTTGGTTTGAGAGGAGTGCTCATAGTGTGCACCACCAAGGTTTCATGTTCAGTTTCAGTATGTGGCAGTGCAATATTTCAGCTCAGTTGCTCAGATAGATATGGTTTTGTTTTGACAGTTTTTTCTTTAGGATTTGTGATTTTATTTATTTTTGGAGGCAAAATACTAAAAGGTATTTCATAACAGGAGGGTATTTCTGTCAATTGCTTACATCCTATGTGACTGGACAAAATTATGTTTTTCAAAGGAATTCTTCCTCCTTTTTAACCATACAATGTTACAAAAATTTAAATGAACAGAAATGTTACTTTTGGATGTATGGTTAAAAAAAGCTTACAATATTGTTGCTGCAAATTCAACATGAAATTTGGTTTTCAAAGCCATTGCTGTGAGAAAAAAACTAGCACAAAAATTCCGAAACTTAACAAAAATCAAATAACGATCTTTTTTTAAAAAAAATCAATGACAGGTAACTACCAAGTAAAGATGCTGCTTTAAGTAAAGATGCTTTTAAGTAAAGATGCTGCTGGATGATCACTTTCCTTAAATGAAGTGTCATAAGATGAACTGTTTTATTGATGTGTCTAAATGTTTAATTAATAGCCTCTTTAATGGCATCAGTTTACCTGTCAATTTTATTCTACTGGATTGATGTAAATATACATTATGAAAAGTATGATTGAAGAACTCTAGTTTTACAAAGGGAAGTAAGATAATGATTTGAAGGCAGCATATTAGATTTATACATACTGTACTTACAATCTGGAATGATACATGTTTTTATACATTCTTTTCAATTACTGAGATTTCAGAAAAGACCTCTATTTTTAAGTTGACATTAAAATATTTATAGTAGCAGATTTGTGTGATTTTTCAAGAATGGTGCTTGATAAGGGATATACATCTTTGAGATTCCATATGTCAGGTTAGTGTTTCATTTGTATAATGTATTTCTATTCAGTTACTAATAGTGCCACAAGTTAAAACGTGCCTGTGATAAGACGTAAGTATTAGGTTCAGACAGTTCCATGGCATTATTTAATTTTTGTGTAAGGTTTGAAAATAACCCAGTTTTTAAATTTACAATATAAGCTATATTCCTATTTTTAAGGGTTACCATTTTTTTAAAAAAATAGAACTAACATGCTAAAAAGTAGGGATCACCCCTTTGTCTGCTGCTGTGAGTGCTAAGCCACTAGGGGCCTGTATAAACTGCATTTAAACAGCAAATACCAGAATTTACAGAATTTGCTCATGATTTTGCTGTAAAGACATATTTGTACTTTTGCTCAGTTCCATAAAACTTAGGTTTATTTGTTTATTTTGGATGTATTGTGAGTTGTATTTTTTAATGTATTAGAATTAAATTTATTTAGTTTTCTATAGGAAAAGTGTGTGAAGCTTGGGAATTATCCTTGTTCCTTTCATAGTTTGGGAATTTTGCTCTCTGAAAGATGATCACCTTGAGAAAATAGAGGTCTGTGTATATATATAATTCATAACATGATGTTTAACACAGCCAGACAGATGTTTAAGAAGTGTTCGAGTAGAAAAATGAGCTGAAAAATGTAAGTTTAGAAATGGCTCCATTCTTCTAAGACCAGAATAAGCTTAAAAGAAAGCTGAAGAAAATTTAGTAAAAAAAGGAGATGTATGTAATTTTATTGTTTATTTACATTTTCCTTATAAATACTGATATTTGAAAGTTTGTCTTGAAACACTTAAAGATTCTGGCATATTGATGTCCAGTTAATTTTTTTAATTTTTTAATAGGTTTTAGAATGGACAGCTATGACATTCCTAATAGAAATTAAGCAATAAAGTCAAATATTCCTTTGCCGATTTTTAATTTTTCAAATTAATAGAATGCCATTTGAACTAGAGAACAGCTGAAACATTTGCATATTGAATTTCCTTCAAATTGAGCATGATTTATCAAAGTAATACAGATTTTGATCTATGGATCAATCAAAAACTGTAGGGTGACACAAAAAAGAATTCTTGTGTATGATGCATGGATAGATTATTTTCAGAACAGTCCTTTAAATTATTAAGGAGAAGCAGATGATCAGCTGTCTTGGGAATCTTGGTATTGCATTCAGTGGTAATGCTAAATACAGGCTCAAGTAAAGAAAAACTGTAAAACAATGGTACTATTTGATAGCAATATTTCTAAAATAGATATTCTTTATAATGATAAATATACTAACATCAGCTTCCTATGAATGTGTCTTTGCAAACACAAAATTAGCAATACTTTCATTTAGAAATTTCTGTGCAGATTAATTTGATATACCTATTTGTGACAGATTCACCTTATTAGACTTTGTGTACTGATAGTTTAACAACATTAGTAATCTTTAGGATGGCAGATTAGGTTAGATTTTGAATGCCAGTGAATTCCACTATGCAAAAATTATGCAAAATTGGGTTTGTGTTCACAATGTGTAACTTGCTTTATAATCAGGTAGTCATATTTCCACGTATGTTGGATGTTGGTTAGCTTTTTAATTTATTTGGAATAAATATTAAACAAATCTTCTAATTAATGTATAATAACAACTAAAAACCAAAAAGAAATCCAGCGCGTAAACCCCCCCATCATAAATTATGATACGCTAAGTGAAAGCAATGGATGATTTTTCTCACTGAACTTCTGTAGTTTTTTATATGTCGTATCTACAGAGGAAATTTCATGATAGAGAAGATTGCTTGAGAGACCTTTTCCCATAAAATCTTTTCTAACATGTTTCATTTTTGTTTCTTTATGTTGTAGTTCATTAACAGGACTCTGTGACTTCCACAGCACAGATATAATGGAATAAACATTTATCCGAACCATAATGTTTCCCCTATTACTTATTTATTATTGTAATATCATTCAATTATGACTGAACAGTGGCATGTTGTCAATTCAATTCATGCTAACAGTTAAATGCATAGCAATGAAATTTATTACTACCAATTTATCTTTTTTTCTGTTAATCATTTGGTATTTATAAAAAGAAACCATACATGTAAATTGATCTCTGGTATATCCAATATTAGAAGAATCACCATTGGCCATCTGGTTGAAATGCTGCCCTAGACAAAATATTTTTTATTTAATGTGTCTCCGGCAGATCTTTTTTTCTGTCTTTACTTAGATTCTTTATTCAAGTAAAAAGATTTTACAACTTTTTATATATAAATGTTTTATATTGAATTTGAGGAAAATACATGTCTTGTCTGCCTGATTTTACAAATCTAATATTTCACAAGTAAAACAAACAAAAAATGAATTAAAAATGGGTGCAATGTTGAATATTAAACTTAGCCCAATATTAGATTGATTCATGCATTTTACAAAAAATTGCTTCTATTGGTTCACATGCATTTTCTTACACGTGGGAGATATATGGTACTCATATATCAGTCTATTAAAATCGTAGTCCGATCTTTGCAATAACATAAAATGGTTTGATGAAGACATTATTGTGTTTAATTTTTTTGTGCTTTTCCTTCCAAAATAAATGGGTGTTTATATTAGGGTACTGTCAAGTTCTGGAGTTCTGGGAAGAGCAAATGATAATGGCAGACTTTGAAAGTGCATATTTTTATATAGCAGGCAATACAATTTAAATTCAATTGATGTGTATTTTTCCTAGAAATAATGTATTATATGAAATGAGCAGTAAAATCTACCAATATCCAGTTTCTATTATTTAAAGAATAATTATTTGAGAAGCATTTTTCAAAATTCAGTAAGATATATATGGTATGTATGTGTGTGTGTGTGTGAGCTTGAAAATGGCAAAAGCTACTTGCTTCTCAAATTAACTTATGATTAAATGTCATGATAATGACATTTCACAGATAAGCAAGGAATTAATTTCCAAAGTCATGGGAATTTTTTTCATGTATTGTTTACTCTCTGGCTTGCTGTTTAAAATTGGTAATTAATTGTTGATGTACTATTATTCTTTAATGTTTGATCATATTGGTTACAGAAATGTTTCTTAACCTAAGAATATTACAAAATTTAAAGAAACTAGTCGCAGACCAGTAAAATAAATAACACTCAAGCATTTGATAGCATGCTTTTGTAATCTGTTCTAATGCTTACTTTGAAATATATCACTATTGCAACGTGAATTCACTTTTTAAACTTAGATATAAAATAGTTTTAATCTGAATGTATTCAGATGATGAACAGTAATAAGTACATTCAGGACTAAGCTTACAAACTAAAATGAGGATTTGTGTTTCTTTTTTATTGCTCAGAACTTAGAAAGCTGCTTAACTGTTGTCCAGTGCAGCTGTCCTTCCCCAAATGATTAGGTTTCAGAAGCAATGATGGATGTTGAATGCCTGTAGCCAGTTGTGGGGTTTGCTCTGAGGTCAGTAGTACTTGATAGAAGATAGGAATTTATAGCCTTCTGTCTCAATGCCAACTCAACCTGTAGTGTTTCTTAAAGGGGAAAAACCACAGACATTAAGCCTATGGCTGTCTGGTACAGAAAGTCTTTCAGATTAGTTGCAGAAAGAATGCATAATGGTGAGCCGTAGACATAGATTCACTAAAATCGTTGATTCTTACTTTCAGGTAGCAATGCCAGTAATTCACAGAAATTTTGTGGTATAATTTTGGTGATGTGCTTGCTCTTGATTTTCTTAAAATATTTTGAAGCAGTAGTTTTCAAGTAAAATGGAACTGAAAACAGCTTTAGAGAAAGGAAAAGTCTTTGAGAACCTGTTGACCAAACAAGGGGAAGTATGACAGGCAGGCTTGGGCTGAAGGTGTGATGTGGGAAATATTTTAGAATATCTATATATTTCAATTTGTTTTGCTAAACAGTTATCGTAAATGCTGAATGTAATTTTGTATCAGCTTTAAAATCAGAATTAGCTGAATTTAAATAGCGTGAATGATGATGCATTTTTTAAAAAAAATTCATAAGCAGTTTCTTATAAAACAGTACTTTTGAAGTTGGGAAGCACCTGCAACTGTGTGTCATTGAGAGATGGCATGTGTCTGTATGGTATAGATGGATGTATAGCAAACAGACTGAACATCTGATATTAAGTCTCTGCCGTACTGCAAAATTCAAATTTATTTTACACTAACTGACAACAGCATATTATTGCGATGTTTTGTGGCAGAATATTTGGAACTGTAGGAATCCTCAAGCTATAATGTAGGATTGCTCTATTACTATCCTCTAAAGCAGGGATGTCAATCTGGTGACCCGCAGGCCGGATGCATCACATACAGGCCAGGCCCACCCTGGCTCCGCAAAGGCAAAAAATGTCAGATATGTCATGTGATGCGAGTTTGACACCTGTGCTCTAAAGTAACAGATCAAAAGGCATTTTTACTGGACTTACCAAAACATTGAAAATGTGTTTTAATGTGGAAAACTGCTGTTGAACAAATGTACAGGTGTTCTATAAACATTTTGCTCTCCTGAAATTTATCTATTAATGATGTCTAACTCCTAAGTAGAACAATATATAAACTGTTCATGCAACCATTCATATTTTTCACCCTTCCATTATCCAAAGGAAGGAATAAATGCTTTAGATCAAAGGTTCCCAACCATTATGGCTTGGCCCAGCAGGGAGTGAGGGGAACTGGTCCATGCAAGCAGTGGGCTGGTGTTTGCGTACATGCATGGGGCCGGCCCACTACCTGCGTGGCCCACTTCCAAACAGACAGGGCTCAGTAGTGGACTGCAGCCCGGGTTAGGGACCCTTGCTTTAGATAGTTTCACAATCCTATTTAATTAAGGTTATACAAGAGTAGAAGACAAAATATGATATCTTTATACTATATTACTATTTGCTAAAAGACAAATAACATTGCCAAACCATTTAGTACTGATTCTAAATATTTAATTTTTGTATAACTCTTTTGTATAAAAAGTGTATAACTGCATTTTTCCTATTAAATGTCATTGTTATGTATGTCTCTAATCTAATCCAGAGATTTTGAATTTAGGTATTATCTCTCTCAGCCAATTTTGTGTTCCTTGCAGATTTGATAAGCATTGCTTCCATCTTCTAATACATATAATCAATATGTTAATATGTATAGGTCTCAGAACTAAACTGACGATGTTGAGCACTCTCATTAATTGCCATGCCATATTCACTCCACACTTATGTAGCTTGATATTTAGGCTTTTATAGCATACTTTATGAAATACAATTCTACAAGATATGTCAGATAGCTTTCCTATAGTTTACTAAGGAATTATCAAATGAAAGTGTGAATTAAAATGTTAGTGTAGCAAGACTTGTTCCCAACAAACGACTCTATATTAATGTCTGATAATTAGCATATTGTTTTCAAAGTGCTTATAGGCTAGAAATCATAACTTTACAATTTGCTTCAGTAAATGTCTATGGAGATTCTCAGTCTTCCAGGTCATCGTTCCCCCCCATCCAATTAGAGCTGAAGGAACTTTTTGGATGAGAGGCAAAATGTCTTCAAAAACAAACGAACAAAAAGAGAGAGAATCCAGTTGCCTCTTGAAAAAGCACTGTTGGAATTTGTTTCGGTAACTTCCTAGTTATTAATAGAAGCCTGACCGTATTCTCCTTTTATCATTTTTAGAAGACAGGAACAATCTTTGCCACCTTCCAGTTGTTTGGCATTTCACTCATATTCCATTTCTCAAAGATAAGGTATATATTTTCATCGAGGCAATTAATAACTCCTTTCATTCTTATAAATTTATTCAGAATAAAGAGAAATAATTGAATATTTGAATTGAAATAAATTGAAATAAAAGTTCAGTTGAGCGCTTTTTCTTACTACAGACCCTATTACACTATGCACAAAATCTACCATTTTATGACCAATATTCCTAAGAACTCCAGACTATTAGTTTTTCTTCTGGAACACATTGATTCAGCTATTCTAGGGATCATTCATTTCAGTTTTCTGGAAAATTGGAATGTATGGGAATCAATGGACTATTGCTGGAATAGTCAGATTAGTATGTTATGAGATCTTTCAGAATATTCCAACATTTGTTGAAAATAGCCTGACGGCCTCCAAACAGTTGCAATGTCAGAATAGAAATTTAATGTTCTATTTTTTTTCCTCCTTTATTTCAAATATATTTCAAGAAGTTTTCTGTTTTACCAGCTTTACCTTATTCTGAGATTTATGTTTTATGAAAATATCTCTGTAATTGTAGGTGACCTTTCTATCTCCTACATATGTCTATTTTGCATTCTTCTGGTATTATCTACTTTTTTCTTCCTTTAAATTCTTTGTTCCTGTCCTTCTCTTTCTCCTTTTCACGATCTTCATAGCAATCTCTTTTTTTTATTACCTTATCATATCATGAAATTGACTTAACATTACTTTGACTGTGTACAAAAGCATAGTTCAAGGGCAGATCATCAAATCATAATATAAATATCTTTTTTCATCATAGAGTAAAATCCCAGTTTACGACCAAGTGAATACTTATTCCTCTTTTATTTTTAATTTCTTCTAAGAAATATTTGTCCTGTTTCTATTAACTTGCATCATACTCTACGGACTATGTCTAAGAAAGTAGAAAAATAATAAATCTTGTGATAAAACTTGGAGATATATTTTTCATCTACTGTCCCCCCCATAAAGGATAATATTTTGAGGTCCAGTATTACATCAGAGACTTATGAATGGTTCTAAAAATATCTGAGTCTAAGTTGACACAAAGTTTTCTGGCTGAAAAGGGAGAATGCATAACATTCAGGCTTCCAGAGGAATTCCTCTATGATAGGAATGTGTGTATGAAAAGGGTAATACATTATGGAGCATCTAGTCATATCATAATCTCTTGTAAATTCAGGGACGTTATCCTATGGGGTCTCAGTTGATTAGTGATTTGCAAGGATTGAAGCCGACAAGCCAGGAATTAGCGGTTCCCAGGGTAGAGATGTCTGCTATGTAAATAGCACAACCATAGCACTTCAAAGCCAGCACCATGTATAATGGTGGGAAGAAGATGTTCAAGTTTAAACCTTTACAAATATATAAATGTCTGAATTTCTTGGGGCAGCAATGGGTAACTGCTCTCTGTGGGTTAATTCTTATCTGCAAAGAGATTCTGAACTAGCTGAGCTGTGCTTGTGAGCTTTCTGCCAAGTCAAGCTGCAAGGTCGAACTAAGCTGCGAAGAAGTGTCAGAGAGTTGTAATTTACTGCTGAGTTCTGGTTGGGGAAGCCTGACACCAACACAGTTCCAGGTCTGACTGGCCCCCAACAAAATTCCTTTCCTCTTGGTAATCTCCATAGGCAAGCTGACATGTAATTCAGAAGACAGTAATTTGTGTGGGACAATTGCAAATGGTCTGCTATTTTAATAACTCATAATGCTCCTAGTATAGCATCACCCTGGTGTATTATGGGTAATTACTTGGTTTTTATGGGTAATTAAAATATATTCTAATTTAATTTTCTGCAGAGCTTCAAAGCAATGCTATGTTTAAGGTTTTGATGAATTAGAATAGTAACCTAGCATTGCACAATCAGGGTAGATAGACTGATTGGGCTGGTAGTACACTGACATGCTGGGGCTCTGGCATATGGCCAAGGATGTCTAGCATGAATTCTAACCATAAACCTATGTTCGCTGTAGTGCAAGAGCATAACATTTTATATTTTTCTTAATTGGAGTTAACCACAATGATTATCGGATGGAAAGTAATGAATAAACCCAGCTTTTATTGTAGTGAGGTCTAAATCTACTTTTTGGTTCTCTCAAATTCTTATCCCTTTTTGAAATCTGCTTCTTGGTCGATGCATTGTGCCTAACATTGCTGAGTACTAGATTTTGTGTGTGTGTGTGTGTGTGTGTGCGTGTGTGTGTGTGTGTGTATCACTTGCTCTTAGGAACAGGAAGCTGTAGCAGCTTGTATTTGCCTGAGGATGACGAGTGTGACTTCGTTGAAACGTTGCCTTGATACTCCCAAGCCTACACGGGAAAAGACCCGATTACACCAAGACTTTTCATATATATATATATATATGTATGTATGTATGTATGTATGTATGTATGTATGTATGTATGTATGTATACACACACACACACACACACACCACACACACACACATACATATAGTGCCATTTTTGTAACATGCATATTTTATATATATAAAAAGTGTGCACTGCCCAGTTACTAACTGAAGAAATGGGTGGGTGGCTATATCAGGTTTATCCAAAAGTGTTTTTTTAAAATAGCATCATTGATATTACAAAGTCAACTATGCCAATGAAATACGTTACATATGAACAATTTCAAATAAATTTTGATTAAATGCACAGAACAGCAAAGAGTATAGGATCATTTTGAAGTTGGAGGAAGCAATGGTCCCTTGCATGGAAAATATGGACGCATTGAAACAAATCTATTAATTCTAAGATTAACATATTTACTTTGAATATTTAGATATTGTCCTTGTTTCTTTTTTAATAAGAAGTGTTTATTTTCATTTCAGAGATTTTAGAATAAGTCTTATTCTGGAAGCAAAACTCAGATGGACCGGCATATAAAACTTCTGTCATAAAGTAGTATTTCCTTTTGTCACTACAGTCATTCTGTCATTAAATGACAACTGTATGCTAGTATAAATAACAGTGTGTTTTTTCTTGTGGCAATAAACTTATTTTGCCTATGTTGCATTTAATTCTTAACAAATTTCCAGATTAGATCTATGATATTTCTATATATTAATATCAATATTTGTTTTGGATGAATATTTTTCCATTAAATAATAAGGAAGTTTCTTTTTCTTTTTATCTTGAACACATACTTTAGAGATAAAACTCTGTTCGCTAATTAATTATGCTTGCTAATGGTTTCAGTACATTTATAGGTGCTTGCTTTTCTTGAAAAAATGTGGGGAAAGTAGAGAACAATGCATAATGGTAATAGTGAATAATGAAAAAGAACTTACAAAAGTATTGTAAAATCAAGAGCTAATTTCAAAATCAATTGTAATTTCACCATGATTTTATTTTATTTCCATCCTGGAAATAATTTCTAGTTGCAGTCCTCTGTATATTCAAGTTTGAAATTTAAACCAATTAAAGTGATTGATACTTGTTCCCATGTATAAAAAAGTATGGAATTATAAAATAAATATTTACTGATTGGTAAAATCTGTAAAAAATTGGATGTAGAACTAGTCTTACATTGAATATCATGTACAGGGAAGAAGAAAAGAATAGACTATGGACATTAAAAATAGTATTTAGGGAAAGGAAATGCTTGATTAAATTAATACAAATACTTTGGGTCAACTTTATATAGAGTGATAGCTGGGGAAACATTCATGTTGATACATTATTTGTAGCAAATGTTTATGATCTGTACATCTGTAGAAACATTTGTTTAACCATCTGCATCTGTGCATCTGGAAAATCCGATTGGTTCATAATTCCAGATTTTGTTAGAGTGTGCAAATCATAAAAATTTCAATATGTCAAGATGAATCTATCTTTTTACAACATTGAATTATCAGAATTATTTAATATCTCTTTATACACACCAAGGAAATAGAGGAGTGTACAGTTTTTTATATTATAAAAAGTTAAGATTGTAATCCTCAATTTACAACCATTCATTTAGCGGCTGCTCAAAGTTAAAACGGCACTGAAAAATGAGTTATTACTGGTCTTCACAAGTATGATGGTCATAGCATCCTCACATTCAGCTGATCAAAATTTGGATGCTTGACAACTGTATTTATGATGATTGCAGCATCCTGGGGTCATGTGATTTCCATTTACATAAGCAAAGTCAATGAGGGAAGCCAGATTTGTTTAATGATCATGTGATTCACTTAAGAACTGCAGTGATATGCTTAGCAATCATGACAAAAAGGTCATGAAATAGGGCACAACTAACAATGACTTGCTTAGCAACAGAAATTTTGGTTCCAATTATCATTGTAAGTTGAAGACTACCTGTAATATATTTAAGATTAATATTATAGTACAATCTCACTTGGAACCATACTGAAGGTAATCACTATTGCATAGTGCTTGAGCAATGTACGGTATACAATTGTAGTGTAGATATTTCAAAATGATATTGTTGCAGCATTTGTTTGTCATTTCTTACATAAAATAGCCGCTTCGAGTTCCCCTTGACCGGGGAAGAAAAGCGGGGTATAAATCTAAATAAATAAATAAAATGTAAATATCAGCATTTAAAGTTGAACAAATGTTTTAGTTGAATGAAAAAAACAGAATACTGAAGCAGAATAGATTTATTTTTGGACAAGAGTATATCATTTCAGTGGCTCTCATTTAGAAGGACATTCTGTTTAAAATAAGGTAGAGGTAATAGAATTAAAAACAAAAGTCATTTTTACCAATCATAGACTCAGTACTTATTAGTATACCTATTAAATCTTTATATTATGGAATACAAATAATGTTGATGTTTGTACACTTCTGATATTGTTAACAGTTTATAATTTTGTAATGTTTCTGTTTGAAGAGAAATGGTCTAGGTATTGAGGATAGAAGCTGTATAAAAATAGCATTTCTTTTGGGAAAAAAGTTTCATATCAATTCTAAATAGCTGCTAGCTCATTTTAAAATGCGATCCTTATGTGTAAAATACATGTATACAAGATTTAAAGCATTTTAAAGGATTCATACAAATTCATAAATTGTCCATTTTCATTTTATCATATTCATTACATATTTTCAAAATTCTTGTTTTATGTAAAACAGTTACAATTAATGTTTTTTTAAAAATACTATCATTCAGCAAAAAGCCTTCCAATGTCTAGCAAATTAACAAAAAAAAAACATATGGCATAGAATCTAGACATGTTTTAGAACAGACTGTATGCCACCTGTTCAATTTGTACAAGGTGCTGTTTCGACTTGTTTGATCTGGAATGTGTGCTCTAATAGGTTACTTGTCTACCACAATTGTTGCATAAGGATGAACAGTAATTTAAAGAAAATTTCCGTTGATAATCTTACTGAAAATATTCAGATTATCTTTCTGGGAATCCTATTGCTCCCAAATACACGGAAAGTACATTTAACATTATTCTTAATTAATTACAACAGTATATTCTCTGTTGGTTTAATTTTTCTATGTGCAGGATTTCAACGATCTGGAAAAAGTGATATTATCATTTGGCACTATATATTTATTTATATGATAAATAAAATAAGAATTTAAATATGGTGATATTATGACGTATAATAAGTTATCTTATTTTTAAAAAGAACTTCAGGCTCTACATTGATCCATTGATTTTCAGGCAATATTGAGAGTTGCTTCTTTTACAATTCACATATATTATGATATCCTAGCTGATGACCTGGCGTTGCCTGGGTAATTTTTTATGGGACTGCCATCTTCCTTCCTTCCTCCTCCCTCCCTCAGAATCTGCCTGAAAATGTCCTGGAATTATCCCAAAATAAGGCTGTTTCCATGCTATGTTCAGGCCGATTTTCAGAACTATTTTCCAGCCAAAATCAATCTAGAAATGGCCTGGAAATATCCAGAAAAATGGACTGGTTTTTGGGCTAATTCCAGGCCATTTTTGGCTTGAAAAACTGCCTGAAAATCTGCCTAAAAATGGCCTGGAATTAGTTGCAGCCTACAATTCCCAGTGTTCTTTGTCCAATTAGCATGCCTTGCCGCTATTGGCTGGAGGGCTTCCGGTTCCTGGAGCTCTCAGCGTTCTTTGCCCAATTTGCATACCTTTCATCTATTGGCTGGAGAGCTGAGGCCTCAGTAGAGCTTGGCAGTGAAATGTCAGGGGAAGGTCCACTTCGGCACCATATTTTTGGGGGAAAGAACCCCAAAACCCATTTGTGGGGGCACTACATGCAGTCGCTCATGCCCTTGTCATCTCTAGGTTAGACTACTGCAATGCGCTCTACATGGGGCTGCCCTTGAAGAGCACTCG
>JANHGC010005441.1:113303-126510 GCA_027560395.1 Boaedon fuliginosus | reverse complement strand
TGAAACAGAATAATTTGAAATGTTCTGGAATCTCACCCTCGGCTTATACTCGAGTCAATAAGTTTTTCCAGTTTTCGAAGGTAAAGTTAGGTACCTCGGCTTATATTCGGGTCGGCTTATACTCGAGTATATACGGTACTTGCCAATAGCCAAGCCAAATTGGTGCATTTTAAAAGTTGTTTCCAAATTTATTACTTTAATACAATAAACCAATCAAAGAAATTATATGCAAACATATGATAGTATTACAAATGTAATGTAAGTCAAAACAGACAACATTAATCCAGAATCACATTAGCAATCTTGTTTATTGTAATTATACATAAGAACATGCAAGTTTAATTAACTTCCATATGCACATATACAACTTCCATATGCACATATACAACTAATTTATCAGAAGGAATGAATCAGATAGGTTGGATATGATTTTTAAATGATAGTTTGTGATTCTTATGACTGCTGTGAAAAACCAGGATCTATTTTCTTTTTTTGATCAAAAAATTTCCTAAAGCAAGATAAATAGACTTAGTTTTTGGACCAAGACAGACTTCTGGAATTGTGATAGATGATCTACCCTATAATTTCATAGTTTGCTTGTTGTCACAGCAGCCTCCAATACTAGGCACTGATGTCTTTTGGAATATGTTCACTGGAATGGAGCCTGGACTATTACTTGTTTTTTAGTGTTATAATACTATAATTAATTTTAAAGTCATTTCATTTCTTTCTCAAAAACCACTCTTCTTTCTCCTCCTCCTTCGCAACTTTTTCATCATGGTGTTGTGGGATCCCTCAGCATTCTATTCCATTCTTCTATTTTAGCCTAAAACTAGTTAAATAGAACCTAGTTAAAAACCTGCATAAAACATTCATAATTGTTCATTAATTTGTTGAGGAAACAGATTCCGGACTACGTGTTTCTGTAGGGCAAAAGAAAATGAAAATCTAGAATTAAAGTTCATTTGAAGTTATGCAAATTGTTGGTGTGCAAATGGAGCACAGAGGAATTGGAGAAGAATGCATGGGTGGGAAACACCAATCCCAGCTATTATCCTTCCCTGCTGGCTTCTCCATTACTTTTCTGGGGAGGTCTGCAGGTAAGGTTCCAAATGGCAATCATGGGGCACTTGATAACCAGTTGTAAGTGGGAATGGGTTTCCAAGCACCCCAAAAAAAGTCTATTAGACATTTATCTTTTTAAAGCATCATATTTCTACCATGTTGTAGTGTGGATTTTTTGGATTAATTTAATTGAGTAGATGAAAAGGTCAAGCTGGCGGTCATAGATTTGAGGCAGGTTTTTGGAATTGGGTGATTTACAGTTTTGTATAACTTCTGATTTAGTTGAAAATTGTAATTGGCTTCAAGATTACATAACAATGCAGCAATTTTCTCCATATTGAGTATCTTATGAGTAAAATTAGAACTATGAGCTCTAAAGCATAGGAATTTTAGCAACTTTTTATTGGTGACATTTATTGTGGCAGATATTGGAAAAAGCATTTATTACTATATCACGCTGCAAAGTTTTCAATCATATTTATTTTATTTGTATGCTACCTATTTGTAGCATATAATAGTGAAAGAGAAACTAATTAAATGAAATATCTGATCTACTATCTTTCTGTATGTGCAGATTTTCAAACCCTGACCAAATTGCTTTCCAGCTGTATAGATGGTACAAAACAGGTAAATTATCATATTGCTATTAGCATTATTATTCTTGTTATTATAACTGTTTATCCAGCCTGCTTTGGGGTGAATACTCAACATTATGAAACTATAGAATTTTGTATCTCAGTGTAATTTCAGGCTTATTATTTTCAATGGATCCTTTCAAGTTAATTTAGCCATGGTTTAATTGAGTTAGCTATGTGTTTAGTTCAATATTACATTCCAAATAAACCACAGTGTAAGCAATGAGTAATTCCCAAAAGGAAGTTGTTTATAATATATATCTGATAAATATGATTAATACAAGCATTAGTTTTAGATAATAATTGCTTGGAATAAGCATGCAAGATATTCCTTTTTGTTTGAAAGGTTCTGTTCTTATCTAGCATGCCTGTAAATCTTGCTCTTTTTAATGTCAAATCAGTTGCTGGCAAAATATTATTGTCCAGGATTTAATCTTGGATGAATGTGCTGAGGTGGCAAGTATTATGAAGACTTTGCTGAGAGAAGAGGGCAAATTTAATCTTCCCATGTCTGCCTCACAGATTTACTCCACAGGAATTTGCATGGCTGTGTCTGTAAGAGTACAGTCTCATTGAACAGAAGCTGCATCTGACAGCCTGCCAGTTTTGACTGTTTGCTAATACAATATGATCAGTCCAGTTTAGGGATACTATTATTTATTTATTGATTTGATTTGATTTGATTTGATTTATACCCTGCCTCATTTCCCCAGTCAGGTTAGTGTACCATCTATCTTGATGCATAGCAATTTCTCTTCCTGGATTAGCTAAGGCATATCTGATTTGGAGAATTTCAGTGATTATACTGAAATTGCTCAATCAAGAGTGATTTGTGATTTCATCTGTGCCATGACAACCATGGATCTATCTCAAGTAGCTCCATAACGTAAAGCATTGAATCTGGTAGTTGTTTCAGCTGATATTAGTGATCTAGGAAGGAGATTTCTGTAACCTAGTTAACATGGTTGGTTTTAGAATACCACTAATCTTTGTAGGGGTGATTGATTGGTTAAGATGGTTTTCTGGTTGTATCGTGGAAAATTCACATCTCATCTGCCATCGATATTATTGAAGCTCTGACTGTTCTGTGGAATCTGGAAAAAGCTAGTTAAGACTGTTCACACTACTATTGTTTGTCTTACATCAAGCAGAGCTGTGCTGGCCAATTGGTCCATTTATTTCCCAAGAGCTGAAATTGATTGAGCCTATAGGCAGATGGTTGTGGAAATTCTCACTATAAATCTGCTCAAGCAGACTTTTTTTTGATCTCTCAAGAGCAGATTTTTGGCCTGTCTGAAATTGTTCTCCATAGGAGCTGAGGCTATAAAGAGATCTTTCTTGTTTTCATCTGTTGCTCTTCCTGTGAGAGTCAGTTTGTGTAGTGATTAAGGTGCTGGCCTAGAAATCAGGAGATTGAGAGTTTTAGTACTGCCTTAAGCATGAAAGCTGGTTAGGTGACTCTCAGTCTAATTGTCTCACAGGGTTGTTATTGTTGTAAAAATAAGAGGTTGTAGTATTAGGTGTGTTTGCTGCCTTGAGTTGACATGCATGTGTATACACACACATGGAGGCAGAAAGGGGGAGAGGTAGCATAAAGATATAATAATTGCATATGCATGAATTGCTGTTCTATCTAGCACCTTCACTTATCAGTACTTCTGAGAAAAAGAGGCAGAAGCATTGGAGACCATGATCAATCTTCACAATTCTCTGCCTACAAAAGACTTTCCAATGGGTGTGCAGCTTTCCAATCACATTCCTTTTTGGAATCTAATTTATACAGAACTACATGCAGCTGAATATATACCACAGCCATTAAAAAAAGCTTTCAACTAAAAATTGCATATTACCAAAAGGTCTTTTTATGGATATCAGCCACACTTGCTTGTCTGTAATCTGATACATTGTTGCTCTATGAAACTTAGCTAGAAAACAAAGAACACTGAAGCAGAAAAAAACCAGGAAATATCTTTTCTGGATATTTTGATTCAAGATTAAAGAAAAAATTAATAAAAGGAAACTCCAAGAATTTTTCAAATTTAAAAAATGCCAAAACTTTATGGTAAGAATTCTATAATAATTTAAATAAAATGAAGGCACTTTCACCATCCTTATGGGGGACAAACAAAAGTTATTCAAAATAACAGCATAAATTAAAGGAAAAAAAGAACAGCTAGAGTCCAGTAGAGGGTTAAAATAAATCAGCATTCAGGCAGTAGGTCCATTTTTGACTAAGAGAAAAAGTAAAAACAGAAAATTCAAAAAGTGAAACTAAAACCTAGGCAAGAAAATACACTTCTGAAAGGAAAATGTATGTCTATGACTTTCTGACCATTCCCAAAGGGAACTGAAATCTTCACGACTCCTCTTCCCAGATGGATCCATGACTGTCCAAAAGCTGTCTTGGGTCATCCCTAAGTGGTCCCATTCAAATCAG
Source organism: Boaedon fuliginosus (assembly GCA_027560395.1). NCBI lineage: Eukaryota > Metazoa > Chordata > Lepidosauria > Squamata > Lamprophiidae > Boaedon > Boaedon fuliginosus. The sequence continues at coordinate 122,373 of JANHGC010005441.1, read as the reverse complement.
TAGCACTGTCAGAGAACTAACTTTGGCAGAAAAATCAGCAGAACGTTGGCAAGAGAGAAAAAAACCTCTTACCATTCAGCAGCCATCTTGCGGAGGATTCACTTTGTTGGGAATTCTTAACTGAGCATTTTTATTTTCATGACATCCGTGTCTAATTCTGATGTTATATTTCACACAGCAGGCAGGACTGTAACTAATTAAGTTCACAAGAAACCAAGAATTCCTGATAAGCAATTAATTATTGACAAAAGATTAAGTCATAATAAAAGCATTTGAAGAGTTGCTGTGTTTCAGGACCATACTCAACTTCCTTTTTTCATTCTTGTTCTATTTAATTTAACAGCGAAGTCCCTTTTTGTTTAGCAGATTGAACTACCAATTGTCCTTTTTTTTGTTACAGGGACTAGATGTCCTAACTTTCTTTTTCAGAGTATTTGAGAACTATAACAGTTCTAACTATCTTTCTAAAAAAATATTAGTAATAACATTTAATAGTATTAAAGTGAACATAGGGAACAAATACCCTTGAGGTATTTCACGCCATTTAACAACCATTCAGTGTTACAACAGATCCCTCCAAAAGCTACATAAAACCCCATTTCAAGCTTATAATGCCTAGGCAGCACCATCACAGTCATTCGCCCTTACGACTGACTGTAGAGATGCTGCAGCATGCCCACCCACCTATTTCCCCCCATCCTGCCCCTCCAGGTCCTTACAAATTCTAGGCTGCTTTGCCAGCCCAGAGGTTCCATACAATCCTTCCCAGCCATGGTCACTGTTTGTTCACTTACCTTTTGAAGATATCCAGAACTCAGGAAGTTAGGGTAGGGAAGGCCATTCTGGACTGGGCTGTTCCTGGGTCACATGATCCAGTCAAGAAATCCTTCCGGTTTTACTTTCATTGCTAGCATTAGCAGTGTTACATTTATGCTAACCTTGCTAAAACTGGGGAGCTAGCGTTAGCTTCCCCAACGTTAGCAAGTCTAGCTTTATTCCCCCAGGAGAACTAAGACTAGTGATGAAAAGAAAACCAGCAGAAATTTGATTTCCTTACTAGCACTAGCATTAGTTCCTTCAGCATTACCAATACTAGCGTAAAGCTAGTGTGGCTAACCCTGGGGGAGATAAAACTGTAAAGGGATGAAAAAAAAAAAAACTGGCAGGATATGTTTTTTCGATTGTGCTGCCTAGCCCAGTAACAGACCAACTTGTCTTCTTTCCCTATCCTAACCTAAGCTCTGAAGATCATTGTGATGTATAGGATAGGGAGAAGGTCCCTAGGGCTGTGGAGAACCCAATGGGCAGGGACTGGAGCATGGGGATCTCAGAAAGTGAGATGCAGCTGGGCTTGCACCTGCACTAAACCTCCCAGGGTCTTTGCCACTCCTGAGTCCCTCCACACTTTACTTAACAACCAGTAAGTTTGTTTAACGAATATATTGGGGAGAGCAGGGACAGGAGGTTCATTAATGAGGGAGTTCACTTAATGCTTATTTTGACTTCTGGCAGTAATTGGCAGGCTTCATTCCTGTCATAAGTTGAGGACTACCTCTAGTTTTCAAAATGGTGTGTGATAATATCAGCAACTGTTATTGCTAGATGTTACATAAAAACATGGCAAATGTTCATACAGTATTTCTTATTTTGATCCTAATGTTTAACAAGATTAGATATGGTATCTACTTTTCTCTCTAATTCAGTACTATATTCTTTATAAGTAAAATCGACATATATTTTTTAAATAGTATCCAATCCATTTCTTGCATTCATGAGAGAGTCTTGTTTATAATTTGTTTGCCTGAATGTGATCTGTAATTTTTTTTAGAGTAGGTATTTAATTCTTGCAGATTACTATATTTTTGTACAGTGGTGTTTATTATTTCTAAATCTAAAAATAAAAGGGAAATATATTCATTATGAAATAGATTTTTGTAAAAATGTAAAATTGGCCACATTCTTATGAAAGTCAGATTGCTAATACATTTATTAATTTGCATGCATAATGCAGATTGAAAATAATGTACATAAAAGCTATGAGTCATACTTGGTATAATATGCCTGATGGAGGAATAGAATATTGAATTGTTTCAATTTTCAAACATTTTTAAAATATGGGTCAAGTAGGGATAAGCCTTAGTTCACAGATTTGTTGGAGATTTTATTGCAAAGGATTAAGGAATATATGATTACACTCTTAGAGAAATCCATGTATTTTGTCATGATTAAATGGAATTTTTTTAGATAGTTTCTAAAGATAAGCTAGTGTTGATATTGAAACAATAAAATTAAAATAACAAAAAAACAAAGACAAGAGATATCCTTTTAGTTGTTCAGTATTTAGAGTAATGGCAATCTGTTGAGTGGCATCACTTTATTAAATGATTAATATAATATCAGTCTGATTTCTTATCTGTTGGTGGAATTCCTTTAAGATTGGGATTGGAGAATTTATGTTAGTAACGGCTGCTAAGTGACTTTGTATCTTTTACATCTGATGGTGTACATAAATAATGCAGCCATCTTTCAGTAATATCTCATGTTTATGTAGCAACTACTTACAAAATGTAAGAGTAGTATGTTTCTTCGTTCATTTGTCTGAAAAGAATAATCTTTCTTTTTTTTAGAAAGATTAATTGCATGATTAAAAAATACCTTTTCAAGGTGCCAGAGTATATCGACAACCTGAAATTGTTTCTGTTTGCCTAGTTCTAGCTGAACCCGCTCTTAATTTTGGAGAGCATCTAAAGAGAAAATCATCAGTGTGTGGACTATAGCTTCAATCTCTTATTTTCTAACTGTAATTCTAATGTTTGTCTAAGTTAAATAGATCCAGGTGATTTTTAAAAGAAGTATAGTAGTTTCTTATTATAATGAAAAAAGACTAATGATAAATATAAAAGATAAGTAAAGTTTATCAAAAGTATTGAAGATAGTAATTGAAATAATTTAATATAGAATAAGGTATATGCACCATTTAGTAAACATACACATTGAGGACTATATGTACACATCATTTAATATTAGCATATCTGGTATGGTAAGCAACTGTTCAGTTCTGGATATTGTCACTTGAAATTTTCTTGGCCATGTAAAAGTGTGAATTTTTGTAACAAGGTACACACCTTTACCTAGCTTAATAGTTTAATGATTGTAGTGATAATTTCATTTTGAGTTATGTTTTTAATGCATGTTAGTTTGCTAACAGAATGTGACATAAAAGCCTTTTTGGGGAAGCTAGATTGGTTCCGTTGCCATAGCAACATGGATGAATGTAAGAATGATTTCCTTTCGGAACTCTTCCAACAAGCTGTTTTGTACTTTATAACAATATCTCTAGATTGCTGTCCCTTGAGAGAAGTGAACAGAGATCACATCAAGGGTCAACTTGGTTCCTTGTGTTTATAGATTATCCCCAGCAGTCCAGAGACTGTAATGTTCATCTTTTTTTTATGCACAGCTGAGCCTTTACTACTGTTTGATATAAATGAATAAGAATTTTTGTTGTCATTTTTAAACTCACAAAGAATATCTAACAATATCACAGTTTTAAATGAATGTATACCTTTATTTAGTAGATTTTTTTCACTTGCCAATTTCTCTTAAATGAGATGCTCACTTTAACAACTAATACTCCCACAGGATTGGCCTCACTAAGTTATGCGGTCATCATGCTTTGTGACTGTAAGATTATGCTTAACAACAGAAATTCCAGTCCCAATTATTCTTGTATTACATTTGAATCATTAAAAAGTTGAAACCAGCAGATTGGATACTGTTTAGAAGTCTAATCAATACACACATACAATTCCCATAAATACCGGTTTGTGATTTGATATATTGAATTCATACAAAATGCATTTAGCATACTTCTTAAATTAAGAGGATTAATTTAAGAGATGTGCTAACTCTATTTTCCAAAGTTCTTGCAATTGTACTTCTATAAAAAAAATAAACTATAGGATTAGATTCTTCAAATATGCTTTCCAACAGTAAAAGTCATTTCAGAATTTCGACTATCAGTGGATCAGATCTAAATTTGAAAATGTTTTACCATGCCAAGGTAATTGAATGGATGTCTCTGTGGAAGTCAGTAAGAGTCAACTTTTCATGAATTAGATTTATTCAGATACTAGATATTGCTCTACAGTATTTTATCGTGTATATAAAGGGGAACTCATCAAAGTTACAGATGACACTAAACTGGCAGGAATAGCAACACTTCAGAAGACAAGTTCAAGATCCCAAAAGATCTTGACAAACTTGAACGATCAACCTTATCCAAAATAGAGAAAAGCAAAGTTTTACATTTAGGCAGGACAAATCAAAGGTATAAGGATTAAGCGAGACCTGGCTGAAAAAGGGAACTGTGAGGGGGACTTTGGAGTCCTAGTAGATGATCACTTTAATATGAACCGGCAGTGTACAGCAGCAGCTAAAAAAGCTAATACAATCCTGGGTTGTATGAACAGAGGCATAGAATCAAAGATTATGTGAAGTATTAGTACCACTTTATAAAACCCTAGTATAGGGGTGTCAGACTGGCAGCCCACGGCCCGTATACATCCCGTGCAGCTTACGCCCACAACATCTCTGTGAAATGGGAAAACGTCGCAAAACATCACGTGATGGCAATGTGATACTGTGGGTTTGACACCCATACCCTAGTAAGATCACACCTGGATTATTGCAACCAGTTTTGGTCGCCATACTACAAAAAAAGATATTGAAATTTTGGTAAAAGTTCAGAGAAGAGCAATTAAAATGATCAAAGTCCTATAGACTAAAACATACGAAAAATGGCTACAGGATTTGGGTTTGGTTAGTCCAGGGGTCTGCAACCTTAAACACACAAAGAGCCATTTGGATCCGTTTCCCACAAAAAAACTACCGGGAACTACAAAACCTGGGTGGGCGTGGCCAACTCGATGGCACTCATTCCCACCCAGTCACCACCCCCCCAGCCACGCCTACCCAGCCACAAAACCCTTCTCTCTCTATGTCTCTCCCCCTGTCCTCTCGCTCTGTATCTCTCTGCCAGTATCTCCCCCCTCTCTGTATCTCTATCTGTATCTCTCCCCTCTGCTCTTCCCCCCTCTCTCTGTATCTTTCACCCTTTCTCTCCCTATCTTCCCATCTCTCTCCCCCTCTCCTCCCCTCCTCTCCCGGGGCTGGCCAAGCCACCAAGCTCTTGGGGCTCTTCGCTACTCCTTTTATTTCTTCTTTTTGGAAATCTGGGCTCACTAAGGAATGGGCGCCAGCTGCAGTGAAGGCTTCCTTCTAGTGACCCCCCCTTCTCCTCCCATGACCCCCTGGCCAGCTGTGGCAGGGCTTGGAGAATGCACTCACATCAGGGATGGGTTTCTCCCGGTTCGCTGATTACCCGCTTTGTGGACTCGCTTCCTGATCGGCTGTCAAAAGCGTGCTGCGTGGGATCGGCTGCACAGCTGTTGGATCAGTGTGTTTGCAGAACATCACGAAGATTTTGAAGGTGATCCCGCGCAGCACGCTTTTGATAGCCAATCGGGAAGCGTGTCCACAAAGCAGGTAACCAGCGAACCGGGAGAAACCCATCCCTGACTCACATGCATTCAAAGCGAGAGCCAAAGCGCAGCAAAGGTGCACGTGCGGCAGCCGGCTGCTCACTTAAGGAGGGTCTTAACAGGATGCAACAGGACACGGCTTCTCTCCTGCACTAAGGCTCCAGCCATTGCCTTGCTGTGTTGTCTCTCCCCGGGTGCTCTTCAGCCGAGCACAGAGCGGGCAAGCTCCAGCCTGAAGTGGGAGGAAGCAAAGGCTGCCTTACTCGCACATGTGGCATGAAGGCAGGAACAGGACCAATTAGTTCCTGTACTAAAGCTGCAGCTGTCACCTTGCCATGTGCCCCCCAGCAGCTCTTTAGCCGAGCATGGAGGGCGCGAGCTTCAGCCTGAAGCAGCAGGAAGTGAAGGTTGTCTTATGCGCAAATATGGTGTGAAGGCAGGTACAGGACCGGTTCACTCCTACACTAAGGCTCTGGCCATCACCTTGCCGTGTCCCTCCTGCAGCCCAAAGCGCCAGGAGGTGAAGGCTGCCTTACACGCAAATGTGGGGCGAAGGCAGATACAGGGCCATTTTGCTCTGGCCATCGCCTTCCTGTGTCTCTCCTGCAGCTCTTTGGCTAGGTGTGGAGAGTGTGAGCTCCAGGTTGAAGTGGCAGGAGGTGAAGGCTATCTTACGCACAAATGTGGTGCGAAGGCAGGTACAGGGCCACTTCACTGCTGTACTAAGGCACTGGGCATCACCTTGCCGTGTCCATCCTGCAAATCTTCGGCTAGCTGATGCAGCAGGAGGTGAAAGCTGCCTTATATGGAAATATGGTGTGAAGGCAGGTACAGGGTCGCTTCACTCCTGCACTAAGACTCCAGCGACCCTCCTCCCACTCCTTCTCTCATGCCTCCCTGGCCGGCTGTGGCAGGACCAGGAGGGTATGCACATGCTGAAAGATCCTCCGCAAGTGAGTAGCTAGGCTCAGCCAAGCTGCCGGAAAGGCACATGCGGGGTGAGAGTCTGCTCGCTTAAGGAGTGTCTCACCATGCTTGTGCACCTTCCAAGCCCTGCCACAGCTGGCCAGGGGCTTGCGAGAGAAAAAGGGGGAGGAGGTGGAGCAGGAGGGTCACCTGAAGGGAAGCCTCTGCTGTGGCTGGTGCTCGTTTCTCAGCCAGCCCAGATTTCCAAAAAGAAGAAATAAAAGGAGTAGCGAAGACCCCCACAGAGAGCTTGCTGGCTTGGCCCAACCTTGCTTTTCTGAGAGAGAGAGAGGAGATGCAGAGACAGAGTGTGTGAGAGATACATACATACATACGGGGAAAAACTGGTTGACAGGCGAGCGTCTTTGGCAAGGATGCTCCAGCTTTCTCTGAGCCTGACCCCTGGGATGGGCATGTGAGGTTTAGTGCGTCAGTCCCCTTTTCGTGCTGTCCTGAACTTCTTTAAGCCGTGGCTGGGCGCAGTGGTCCCAACCCCCTTTTTGATGTTCTATCCTCCTGGATCCCATTCCCACCCCACCAGACCTCATGTTAGTAAGGCTGGTGTCAGTTGCAGCCGGTTTGAGCGGTCCAGTGTCTCAGGACAGAGAGCAGGTTGCGCGTCTCCCCAAGTGACTGAGGCACGCCCAGCACCAACAAGGGACGGAAAAAGCACCAGCAAGAGTGAGGCGCCGGAAAATCAGCCCCGGCCACTTCTCCATCCCCCGCTGTTGCCTTTACCTTCTCAAGCCGGGTGAGGGATGGGAGGGGAGGGTGAGTGGTGGCGCTAGCCAGTGATGGGACAGGGAACCTCAGCAGAGCAAAGAACCACATGCGGCTCCGGAGCCGGGGGTTGCTGACTTACAGGCTAGTGTAAAGAAAAGAAGATATCATTATGCCATGATATCAGTATTCTAGTACTTGACGGGCTGCCACAAAGGAAAAGGAGGTCAAAGTACCAGAGGGCAGGACAAGAAACAATGGTTGGAAACTAATCAAAGAGAGAAGCAAACTGGAATTAAGGAGAAACTTGCTAACAGTGAGAACAATTAACCAGTGGAACAGCTTGCCTCCAGAAATCATGAGCACTCATCACTGGATGTTTTTAAGAGTCTAGACCAGTGATGGTGAATCTTTTTGTTGTCGCATGCCAAAAGTGCATGTGCAAGCCCCAGCATGTGCCCCACTGTACCCGCCCCGTGTATGTGCACGCGACACTAGGGTTTCTAGGCTGAAAAAACAGCTGAGGCACGGCAGAGCCGAAAAACAGCTGATTAGCGCTACCGTGCCAATCAACTAAGCTTCAAACAACCAAACTGAGCTAAATTGTTAAATTTAGCTACCAGTTCATCTGAACCGGTTGTTTTATTGATTGATTGATTGATTGATTGATTTGATTTGATTTGATTTGTATCCCGCCTCTCTTCACCCATCAGGGGAACTCGAGGCGGCAAAAACAATATAATAAAAAACATCTGGCCTATACAATAAAAATCAAGAAAACCATTCACTCACCCAATCATACACGGGGGGGGGGGGGAAGAGACTGTGGCTGCCTCCTCACATTTTAACCGCTTCCTAAGGCCCCACTGCCCACTTCCACATCGGCAGTAGGACTGTCAGAAAGGCTGCTGTGGCGCGGCCAGGACTTCAGAGGACCGGTCACTCATCTGCTGCCATTTTCACCACTTCCTAAGGCCCCACTGACCATTCTGAAGTCGGCAGTGGGGCCCAGGCGTCCTTACTGAAATCCTCAGGGATTCTTGGGCTGATCGCTGGTCTGTGGCCATTCAGCAGGTAGCCACTGAGGTGAAGCTTGAAGCTGTCCATTTGCCGCTGAGGTGAAGCTGTTAGCTGTCTCCTTCTACTCTCAATGCCTGCCACCATTTTTAAATATGGTCATATGCAGTATAGCTTTGCTGCTGTGACTGGCACAACTGTTGTAAAAGATGGGCTGTACTGCACCAGAGGCTCCGTTTGAAAGTATGGGCATGCACAGTACAGCTTTCGTGCTGTTTGGTGCTGGGTGTCTTTGCCACCCTTTTTGGAGACAAAGCCCCTAAAGCCCTTTGGGCCCCCCCAGTGCTGATCTTACTACAGAAATGCATTTATGTGCCAATTTGGGGGGAAATTGATGGAGGAGGGTAGTTTTGTATAGAACAGATACAAACACACATCCCTCCCCAGACTTGACTTTTATAGCTATACTAGCCAATTACCTGGCCTTGCTCAGGTTTTTTTTAAAAGAAGTATAATTGTGGTGGCTGGGGCTGAGTGGAAAGTGGCTTGAAAATGTGATTTGTGGTAATAGTAACCCCAGGTGGTTTCCCCCTCTTTGTTTTCTTCCCCCTCCTCCTCTTCATCCCTCTCCTGTTCATAGTGTTCTTTTCCCTCCTTCTCCTATGTCCCCTCCTCCCCCTCCTGTTGATCGTGTTGTTTTCCTTCCTTCCCCTGCTGCTCTTCTTGCTCCACTTCTTCCCTCCTCATCAGTGGTGGGATTCAAATTTTTTTACTACCGGTTCTGTGGGCGTGGCTTGGTGGGCGTGGCTTGTTGGTCATGGTTG
>JANHGC010005441.1:96738-109827 GCA_027560395.1 Boaedon fuliginosus | reverse complement strand
AAATAAATAAATAAATAAATAAATAAATAAATAAATAAATAAATAAATAAATAAATAAATAAATAAATAAAATCTCCTCCATCTGGTTTTTGTTTATCCATTGTTCAGAGGAAGTTGCTTCTTCCTTTGTTAGAAACTCTTCTGCATTTGTAAAGACAGTAGGGGTGGGGGTTGAAGTGACAGAAAGCTGTTCATCAAAGAAACATTGCTAGATGCTTAGTAGTTGGTCTCTTGGGTATGAAATCCATAGTGAATCACAGAGAATGATAAAAAAACAGAAAAACTACCAGAGCATTTCACCAAGGCTGCCATTGGTGGTGCCATCTTGGCAATCTCCTTGCATGGCTGAGAATGCAAGGTCTATTTCACAGACCTTGCATAGCTGAGTGACTGGGTTGGAAATGGTCCCAAGACCTCCAGGGATTAATGATAAAGAAGCAGGCCCAAGGCCTGCAAGAATCTCAAGAAGTGCAGCATGAGGTATTTCAGGGATGGGGTGTGTGGATGAGGTGATGTCCAGAGAAGACAGACCCAGGTCTGTCCAAGGTCTCCCATGGGTATCATATTTGAAATGGAGAAAGTTTGAGGGGTCCTAAAGATGCAAGAAAACAAAATAGCTATCTGAAGAAGTGTTACAAATAGCTGAGGAAAGAAGGGAAGCAAAAGGCAAGGGAGAAAGAGAAATATACACCCATTCCAGATAATAGCTGGAAGAGATAACAATGCCTTCTTAAATGAACAGTGCAAGCACATAGAAGAAAACAATAGAATTGGGAAGACCAGAGATCTCTTCAAGAAAATTGAAGATATGAAGGGAACGTTTCATGCAAAGATGATAAAGGATCAAAATGGCAGGGACCTAAAAGAGGCAGAAAAGATTAAGAAGAGATGGCAAAATTATACAGAAGAACTATACAAGAACGAGCTTAATGCAAATAGATAAGGAAGAAATGGAAGTAGTGACAGATTTTATTTTCCTGGGCTCCAAGATCACTGCAGATGGGACTGCAGCCAAGAAATTAAAAGACGCTTGCTACTGGGGAGGAAAGCTATGGCAAATCTAAACAGCAAAGGAAAAAGCAGAGAAATCACCCTGCTAACAAAAGTGTGTATAGTCAAGGCAATGGTTTCCCCAGTTGTAATGTATGGCTGTGAAAGTTGGACCATAAGGAAGACTGAGCATAAAAAAATTGAAGCTTTTGAACTATGGTTTTGGAGAAGACTTTTGTGAGTCCCTTGGACTACAAGGTGATCAAACTGGTCAATCCTAGAGGAGATCAACCCTGACTGCTCTTTGAAGGGTCAGATCCTGAAGATGAAACTAAAATACTTTGGCCACCTTATGAGAAGGAAGGACTCACTGGAGAAGAGCCTAATGCTGGGCGTGATTGAGGTAAAAGAAGAAGGGGATGACAGAGAATGAGGTGGCTGGATGGAGTCACTGAAGCAGTCAGTGCGACCTTAAATGGACTCCGGGACTTGGTGGAGGACAGGAAGGCCTGGAAGAACGTTGTCCATGACTTCGCAACTAACAACAACAACAACCCATTGACTGCTTTGCTCTACTCTTGGTAGTAGTCATTAAGCAGTTGTGCTGGTTGTTAAGTGAGTAGAGTCCCAGCATAAAGGTACCTCATGGGGGAGGTCTTGCAGTATGGCACAGATGCAGGAAGGGCAGGGAAAGCCACAGATGCCCTTGCTGGACAAGAAGGCGGAGAGCAAGCAGGCCACTTGTGTGGGGCAGCTATTAAAGCCATTCTAACGAGCCTTTCCCCAGGCACAATGATGGCAATTGAATTGCTTCCTGGTGGCTTTCATCACAAACACCACCGCAACACCTGTCCCAGTCTTTGACCATCCTCCCATCATTGTGATTTCATTTAGTCCCAGTTTGTACCATTTGGGTTTCCAGGTCCTACCTGGCTACAGTTGCTGGTGATGTTGGCTGTTGGGTGGAAATCTCCCTTCCCCCCAGATAGCCCCACTGTCTAATGCACTGCTACTGCCCTGTGGGCTGCCAGTTAAAAACTAAAGAAAAATATCTGGAGTTCACATGGGAAGTGTGCAGAGCAGAAGTAAGTACCAGAGAGAGAAAATAGGAATGTCAGGAGAAGCAAAAGAAAAACATAGCTGCCTACATGCTAAGAGAATTTGGGTTTATTTATTTACTGTATATTTGTATCCTGCATTTATTATTTTTACAAGTAGTTCAAGGTGGTGAACATTTCCAACGGATATTCCTCCTCCTATTTTTGCCACAACAACAGCCCAGTGAGGTGAGTCGGTTAAAGGAAGAATGGCTGGCCCAAGGTCACCAAGTTGGCTTTCATGGCTAAGGCGGAACTAGAACTCATGGTCTCCCACTTTATGCTTTAAGATTTAAATATTTGAATCAAAATCTTTTATGATGTTATTGTGTAGTTTCAGTTCATTTGGGGGGGAAAAGACAGTACTACTGCCACTGTTTCAGGTTACGGTGGGGCGGGGAATGAATGCAGGTGTGTGAGTGAATGCTGCCGCTTGCTGATGATTGCTGTCTCACAAGGCAGAGTGCAGGTTGGCCAATAGAACATAGATTGGGGTGAAGGAAGAGGCAGGAGTGGGGAAGTTGCTGTGCCTCTGCAATTGTAAATGTGGGCGAGCTGCCACAGCTTTGAGCATAGGTCATATATTTATTTGTTCGGCATTGTCTCTGCAGTTAATTGAGATTATGGTTTGCTTGACTGTATCTTCATTATATAGAGTCAATCAAAACATTGGAGCTTTGTATAAGGAGAAGCTAAAATCTAATTCTTAACCAAGATTTGGTTGGGAATTATGTATCATTTTCAGGCGCAAAAGACCAGGACCACACATGAAGTTCAAATTACATTGAATCATGCTCATGCCTACCCACAGGAATCTATTCAACTAAAGATTAACACTTTTTTTGGCACTAGATAAGGATTAACAGAATTCCAGAGGAGACATTGTTAGTCCGTTTGTGGCTGGATGAAGATTCTAGGCTGATTCCTCTTTTGATTCTGCCCCCAGGTTCTGCTACTACTTTTTTTCTACAATCATATAGGAATGAAACTTTTGAATCCTGGCAAAAAAAAATAGGTATTAAATGAAAGTGTAGGCCTTTGTATTTTTGAATTAGTACCAGATACTTACTTATTTATACCTTGGTTTCTATGGACCCATATATAATTGCACAAGATATGAGGTTAATGATTTGTTCATATTCTGCCATTCTCTTTCTCTCCCTGTCCTTCCCTTCCTCCCACCCTCTGTCTCGTAACAATTACGTTAATGACAATTTACTTTCATTTTATTTATTTATCAAATTTAGCAACCACCCATCTCATTCTCTGAGTGACTAGCTTTGTATCTACAATACATTTAAAAGAATGCAGTTAAAGTAACTGAACTTTAGGTATGGTAGTTTACTGAAACTTAAAAACTTCTACTCATTTATTTATGCAGTTTATAGCTCACATTTCTACTTTAAGCAGATACTCATAGGAGGAACTACATATTACAAGGGCATAGGGTACTAATGGAGTACATTTTTCCTTACAAGCTGCTCAGCATTTTCAGTGATATAGAACTGTCATACAGAAATGCACATCATAATACCTCCAGGCTATAAAGAGAATAAAGTTTGTTATATAGCAGTAGCTACTCAGCATGGGATTTCCATATATCTGTAGCAGTCTTTTTTGAAATGATTAGTTCTATCTATGCATGAAAAATTTGGGAACTTTTGTTTCTTATATCGTTTCTCTATTAATGTTGTGCTTTCAAAATGTTATAGACAGTATGGAACCATATTCCTTAAATCAGATGAAATGTTCAATCAGCACCTTAAAAATCTTTATTTGTACATTTATTTCTTGTTGCATTTATGAATGTCCAAGCAAATTATATGAGCAAAATAATGTTATTAATATTAGCAGCTGAAATATATCAGATAGTACAGTCTAGTGAAAATATTCATTTAGTGTTAGAATCATAGAAAAGAAATCGGGTGGTAGAGAGTAAAGGAAAGAAAACCTATTGTGGATAATCAATAATCAGAGTTCTAGAAACAAATTAAAGAATTGAAGTTTAGCAAAATTGCTTCCCAGTTACTATACATACTTATGGGTAAGTATGTATACTTACATACTTAAGAATTTTAGGTGCCAAAATGTACTCCAAAATTGAGTTTGGTTTATTCATGGGTGGCACATTTTTCATGATCTTTTGGTTGAAAATTTGAGTCTTAGCTTATCTGCAGGTAGGTTTATGCACCAATATATGCAATAGACACCTGATCCCAATGGCAATGATTACAAATTTAACTACTCCTTATGTGATTATAATCCAATAATCCAATAATCCAATCCAATGAATATAAATAACTTAGTAAATAAATGATTAAAGAAAGCAGTACTACTTTATTTAAAAATGCTCAACATAAATTGTTTTAAGAGATGGGATGGAACTAAATAGTAGTTTCAAGGTTAGGTTTAAACTAATTATATCTCATTTTGTATTGTCAGATTCATAATTTAAGGCAAATATCAGTTACATTAGATAAATATAAAGTTAAAAACATAGTGGTGATTTGTTACAAACTAGACAGTATGTTCAGGAAAGTTATAAGTGTTAGCCAATTCATTAATTATATTCTTGGTATTAATAAAGATTGAGTCCACTTCCAAAGAACAGAAAAGATGTATCATGCTCCTGAGGAATAGCAGACTATTCCTGTGTTCTCTGGAACATTGCAGATTAGCCACATTTTGCATATTCCTAGGAACAAGCAATGATGACCACATTGAGCATCACACTGATTTGGGAGGCAATTATATAGTTATGTAACGGTCAGGCCATGCTTACAAGTATGTATTAATCAGTTTGTCAGAGAATACCTTTTCAAAAACTGCTGAAGATTTATTAAATATACAGCTTTTTCATAGTCTGTTAATGAAACAATCTAATTACTGTAATCAGGCAAAATAAATACCTCTGACTTTGGGTGGTCATTTCAATGTTTTCAAAGTGTTTACAAACTCTATTAAAATAACAACAACAAAATCCCTCCATGCACTATACACATATAAATATGAATATGTGGGGGAAACCAAGTTAATTGCTAACCCATTTCTTAAATACATGAAGATAATTATAAAATCAAAATAACAATTAAAATGAAACAATGTCATGTAACACATTCAAAGTTGAATACCCAACTACTGGGCAAAATAATTAAGTGAGTTTTAAAATCAGTGGATGTCAGTTTTTACCAGGAAAAAATATTCCAAGTAAACCTAATTATTCATCTCTACCAGCCTAAGGCTTATTGGTCTGGATATTTCAAACTGGTCATTCTACTTTTTGGAAAAGTGCTATACGGTTTTAATGATTGCTGTAAGCAGTAGATTGCAAATGGTTGAATTCTTAAGAGAATTAACACGATGAAAATATTTTTTCTTTAGTTTTAAAAACATATTGCAGTGGAAAACTATGATCCTCCAGATAGTCAAATATTTCAAGCTGGTCTTTGATGAGAGAGTGTCAATTCAACAACATTAGGAGGACCCATCACAGTTACCCATTTCTGGCATATACAGAAACAACCAGATAGGGTTGTCCAGGGGTGTCAAACTCACAGCCCATGGGCCAGCTCCATCACGTGGTGGCCATGCCCACCCCCTTTTTACAGAAGGGGAAGAAAGGCACAATATGTCACGTGATGACAACATGACAGCACGAGTTTGACACCCCTGGGGTTGTTGAAATATCTATTTCTAATGGAAAATGATTATGTGTGGTGTTTTCTGTCCTTCTTAATGGGCTGCTAGATGAAGAAGAAAAATGAGGAACTGACTAACATTAGGCTAGAGATAAAGGTGTTACTGAATGCACCATTGCTGCTTTCAGTGCCAAGCATACATTTAATGTAATGTGCAATTGTATGGAGTTAGATTGGATTGCATTTTGTTTAGAAAGGGTTTAGCTTCCTTGTGAATTAAACTTTCTTACTGCGGTCATAGGGAGGAAAAGGGATTCCTTGGTAGAAAAGGGGATAATTGTTTTTAAAAACAGACCATTTTAGAACCTTGAAAGAGGATTCAGAGAAACCAGCTTTATAAGAAGGTAGAAATGTTCATCAGTATATTTAAAATATTATAAATTCTTGTGAAAGAGTAGTAGCAAAGGCATGTGGAAGAATGATATATGCCCTAGCACACATTTTGTCCTTTTGCATGCAGATGTATTCAAGTATAGCAACTTATAGCTTCATGTCACATATTTCATTACTTCTTTTCCTTACTTTCAGCTGTATAAAATGAATATAAGCACTGTAATAACAGCAGTGCTTCCTTTGTCTATAACTTCCAGTTCTCTAAATAGACAGTGCGTGAATAGCTATGCAAACTATCTCATAGAAGTAATGCTATCTCATGTTTTAGCTTCTAGTCAAATGTTTTATGTTCTAAAACGGTGCTGAAAAAAAGTAGGGGAAGTACTTTGATTAGTTGCATGGGTTTTTTTCTTCTTCTAAATTTTAGTGACAAAAATATTCTTTAATTCATAACCATTTGAACAATAATACTTATTTTCTTTGGATATGTAGTAGCTAACAAAGTTTCCTTGGTTTTTAAAGTAAAGCTGTCACAATTGGACTGCAAGCAGCAGATGTCCAGCAGGCATTTGTATTGATTGCTTTGATCTTGTTGGTTTGGGATTGACACTCCAGAGTGTAATTTCTTTCAATATTTTCTACAAATGTTCCTCAATTCCGTGGGAGATAAATAGTTTACAATAGAGTTTGATGAATGTATTACCCCTTAAACATAACCTGGTGTATTTGACTGATAGAAGCACCATATGAGAAGCCTCTTCCTCTTGTTATCTGTTATTAGACATAAAAGTTTGCATAAAAATAGTTTTTTTAAAAAAATGCAGTCACAACTTTTGAATTTTACAACAAAAATGCTTTTTTCTTCTACACTTGTGTGGGAACTTACCTAGACTTACAGTAACATAGCTTTTAAGCATTTCATTGTTATATTAGAATTATGAAATCATAATTTATCAATCTGTGGGTCAAAAATGGGCCTATTCTGGCATTTCTAACAGGTGATGTTTAGCTGCTACCATTCGCTTTTATGAAGGAATTCCATAACGGCAACAACTCATACAGGTATAGGCAATCCTCGACTTATGACCACAATTGAGCACAAAGTTTCTATTTCTAAATGAAACATTTAAGTGAGTTTTTCTCATTTTATGATTTTTCTTGACACAGTTGTTAAGTGAATCAGTCCTGTTGTTAAGTTAGTAATGCAGTTGTTAAAAGAATCTGGCTTTCCCCATTGAATTTGCTTGTCGGAAGGTTACAAAAGATATTCACATGACCTCAGGATACAGTAGCTGTCATAAATATGAGTCATTTGCCAAGTATCGCAATTTCAATCACATGACCCATGGGGATGCTGCAATGGTTGTAAGTGTGAAAAACGGTAATACATAAGTCACTTTTTTCAGTATTATTGTAATTTTGAATGGTCACTAAGCGAACTGTTGTAAGTTGAAGGCTACCTTATTTAAATAATACTACTTGGACCTTTATTACTACGTGAGCTGCAACTTGTAAAAGGCAATCATTATCTATAGAAAGTGGTGCTTATTAAATCAAAGCTAAGGTTGCATGTTAATTGAATAATCATAGTAATTATGGTCAGCCACAATATTTATGTCCAGGGCCCCATTTTCTCTGGGCTGTAAGAGGATGACAAACAAGTGGTAAGAGTCAAAAGTGGAACCATTCCCTTTCTGTCTTTGCTTCTGAATTTATTTTTCTTTCTCCCCAGAAAAACGTAATTGCTCTTTGTCAGAGGGAGTTCCTATTTTATATATTTCCAGGCTGAATTGCCATCTTGTTTTCGTCTGGACACACAACTGATTTGCTTGGTTACAGAGAGCTTTTCCTCCCTTCAGTTGTTATATCCGGAGAGAGGGGAGTTGTTTGTTTTCAGTCAATTTTCTTGCCCTCTTTCCGCTTCCCAGTTTTGTGAAATAATGTTGATAGACTTTCCACTATTTTAAAATAATTTTTGCTATTTTTAAAAAAGTTGGGGGGAAAAATCCCCACTGAGCTGTTGGTTAAGAAACGGGAGCTACGTCAATCCTTGAACCTATCTGAGGTAGAATAAGAACGGACACAGCTATTCTGTCCCCACCTCCACCCCCCAATTAGCATTTATAAAATGTAACTTAAGTATAACTAGGAACTTTGTGAAAAATGCTTCACTGCAATTGAGTCATTACCCAGTTAAAAATAACCTTTCCAGGTCATGTCATTTTGTTTGCCGCAGTGAAATAAGTTTATTTCAGCAGAATGAAGTCATTATTAGCTTGGCAGAGTCCACTTGTCAGAATTTTATGGAGCAGAACACCGTTTGGCTAGGAAATTCAATAAATACTGCAATGTGAGAGAAGTTGAACTCCAAGGGCTGAAGGGGCATAGAGTGAGGGATTTGTCACTAATGCAATGTTTTACTGTTTTACTAAGGAGCTATTACTTGATAAGGAGAGCCATCATTAAAGGTCAGACAACTACACCAACTAGAACATATTGTGGCAATAAAATACGGGGATTAATTATCAATATTTTGACATACAGGGTGGTCTGTAATAAAATATAAATGTACCTTTCTTTTAAATGTTGCATATATTCAGAACTTTTATTTGGGCTCAAAGCCTGGAATTAATAAAAAAAATGTTTTGAAAACATGTGTTCAGTCTAATTAACCAAATTTTAATAATGAAAAAGGAGATACAATCATGAAAAATTGTAACAGTTCAGTATTAATATTTTTCCAAGGAGAAAAATTACTACAGTATCTTCTCCTTGAAGGTGATTAGTGCAAATATTATCATTATTAGAAGGCAAGGTGACAGGCATTTTCAGAAATTATATTTCAGTTTTAAATTTTAGGAGTAAAGCTTATGAAAACATTTGCAATTTTGTCCTAAAATGATGCTTTTGAGTATTTTAAAAATGGTTAGTTCCATAATTGCAAGAAAAGCTGCAGTCTAATGGCAATAAGGTACCAATTTATTTAGGCACAAAGCATTGGCTTTATATCATATTTCTCTTCAGATTGCCTCTTCTGCTAAAAATTATTTTCTCTTTTATAATACATTATTCTACTTCTGAGTCATGGATGTCTAAATATGACATATAATATAAAAATGTCAAGGAAATGATTTCATTAGGAAATTACTAAATTATTTCCATTAGGAAATTACTTAAGTTTTAATATTGCATTAAGAAAGATTCATAAATTTGGAGTTGATCTACATAATCAGTGTTATCAACTCCTTTCACTGTTTAAAATATTATTTCATTAGTCTAAACACCATCCATGATAATTACTTTCAATATACTATTATTAGTCCTCTAGATGAACTTGAAGTACAAGGATTTTTTTTATATGAAAGTATGTTCACTTTTTCTCTTTTTAATATAAAGTGTTAGGACACTTATAGTTGCTGCCTGAAAAAAATAAAATCTTAGATGAGATTATCTCTTTAGGAGACACAGTTGTCTTTAGACGTATTTCATTTTATATATGTATGTGTGTAAACAGAGAGTGTGAAAATCTTTAATAAAGGTTTGCATTAGTTTCTCTTTAAAAAAAGTGGTTGATTTTGACAGTCAGTATAATATTAATTCTGATTAAAAGGAAAACTTAAGTTGTGCCCTCAGCTTTCACTGTTTCAGTAGCTAACAATAGCATTACAGAGGAAAGAATCCAGACCTTTTCCACTTTGGCCTAAAACTACTTAAACTTAGTTTGTTTATTATTTATTGATTGATTTAGCAAACTTAAACTAGCAAAGTTTAGGTTGTTTTATGCACAAAGGTGACTTCTAATGGCTTACAGCATTAAAACCACAACACAAAACCCCCCCAAAATTCCCAGCTAATATATTCTCTCTCCCCCCTCCTCCAGTTTTAATGTACTGTATGTAGCAACAATCCAACAGAAAGCCTAACTGTAAAAGAGATACATGAAATCATTGACCGAGCCCCTTAATGCAGGTCTATCATTTTGATAGTATTCTTGAGAAGGGTCATATTTTCCACACATTGAGGGTTACAGAAGTAAATACTGGTTTATTGCCATTGAAGCCATCTCTTTTAGTCCTTGAGGCTTCCTAACAAAAGGAAGTTCTTAAAATTAACAAAACATTACTGTTTCAATGTTGTGGGGAAAATGCCCACTACAATAAGGCCTTTGGAGATATATACAATAAAGTCTTCATCCATACATACAACTATAGTGACCACTGGGATCCCAGCCAGTAGTATGTGAAAGAGCCCTGGATTCAGCATGATTATGGAGTATTTGCTCCCACAAATGTTACCACAGGAATGATAAAGAAAGCAATGGAAATCATAAATGTGACCTTTATAGCTGGTCTGTAGTATCTGATTACATTCCATTCTACTAACCAGAGTCTATACTCTTCCCCCTTTCTGCTAATTTTTCTGCTAATGAGTTTTATTGTGACCATATACGGATTCCTTTCACACTAAAGAAAACTCAGCAGTCTGCATTCTCTTAATCTGCCTCTTTTCCCTCCAGCCTCATGTGGTGGTTTTCTTGCTCTTTTTTCTGTTTCATGTACCTATTATTAACTCTCCATAGTAATTAATGGTACCAGTAATACACTAGCTAATAAAACAAATAGTAGCTCTGGTGGCTGAGGCCTATCCAGATCCCCAAGCCACCTCTCCCTTTTTCTCTGTTCCATTAAGGACAAAAAAGCAGACAAAGTCACCATCAATACCACCATCACCACCACAAACAGGTTACTTATTTTAAAATCTAGTGTTTGTTGCTACTGTCTTTTCGCTCATTAAAAAGATTCAGATTATTATTTTGTACTGCTGACTAGCATGGTAGTGATTGTAACAAAGGATTGAAAGGCACAGTTGAAAAAAATTAATAAAACTGTAACTTGTGACTGTATATCTATAACTAAGAAGGTTTTGTATGTACTTGCTTGATTGTTAAAAAGCTACACATGGAATTGATAAGAGTTGGAAACAAGGCCTGGTTAAAATAAAGGACAAATTTCTCTTAATAACTCTTAAGAAAACTTTGTACCAAATTGCTCTTCCAGAAATAATTGTTTCCTTCTAATGTATTGTCCTTAACTATACTCATAAATGGACTAAAAGCAGTGTTCATATAAATTCAGGGCAGAGCAAATTACCTTATTAAAAAGAATAATAATGCTGGCATATAAAAACTGTTTTACCTTCTCATAATAATATTACCAGAGATACTTCTTTAACTGTCTCCAACTCCACTGCTCCAACTTGAAGAAGTAATTTTGCCTGCCACTTCCAAGCATTTCTTCCATTAGTGCAGTCCTATTGCTTCTCAGTTTCCTAGTTCTTGTCTTGAGTTCTATTCTTCTTTAGTGACCATATTTTCTTGGTGGAACTCTACTACCAAAGCAACAAGGAAGGAGGGGAGTCTTTATAACCATAAGAAACAAAAAATGGTAGAAGAGGTTCAGGGAAACTGAATTCACAGGAATATAAGAAGTGGGAGGTACAGCATAATCAGACTTCCAAGATTCTGTTACTAGTTTCCATAAAAGTAGTTTTAGCTTTTCTGGGGAGTTGATTCCTGATCCAGTCTACTTCATGGGAGGCTGACAGTTTTATGGTTTCTAATGGATCCCTTCTGTTTAATTGAAGAGATACAGTACTGTTTCTTCTATGTAAATTTATAATTTACATAGGTACTCTATTAAGGGCCTCTGATCATTTCAGGTACCTCCTTGCTGTTATTGGGTGCTTGTGGTAGCATCTAATTTGCCCAGATGTTTCCTGCCTTATATATGTGTATGCTTATGTGTAGGTGCTTGGAAAATATTTTCACATGATTTGTCTTCAAATCTCACCCACTTTATTACGTTATCCAAGAATTGGTTTGAAATTTAATATTGATTAATTATATGCCATCAAATCATTGTCAATTCTTGGTGTTAGATGTCATTCATATGTTGGAGCCAGATTAGCACAGATTGCTTCTTGCAATCTAAAAAGCAAAAAGGATAAACTAGACCTTAAGGAACTAAAATACATATCACAGTACCCCGTGACCATTTTATGGATACCCACAGAGTATCAAAATCACTGTAAATAATAGTGCCTTTTGATCCCTGTTTAGACAGCTTACCTGTGATTTATAATATGCAATCTGTTGAAAGAGAATCAATACACACATTTTACAGAGCAGTTACTGATCTAAAATCAGGCTTGAAACTGTATTTAATTTTTCCTCCCCCATGTCAAGGGGAACTTGAGGCAGCTTATAGCAAGATTAAAATACAAAGAATACAATATCATAAAAAACAATAAAATAAGAGTAAAATCCATAATTATCCAGTCATACACCATGCAAGCAATAATTTCTTCCGGGGGTCATTAGTTATTAGAAATAATAAATTAGAAGTACAGAGATGTTTCTTGCCTAGCATTCATTAGCAACTACTCATGGAAGTGTTTTGATTAGAAAATAAAAGTTGCTTCTAATTGTCATATAGTTAGAACAAAGACTGAGTGTATTGGCTGCATCAGTGTACTGTATTTTTAACTTTTAACAAATGAAATTTAATATATACTACTTTCCCCCATACAGATACTCTCCAGATATATGAATTTCTCCATAGTAGAGTTGAGAAATTCTCTTCTTCTTGACAGCTTCCCAATTGGGAATAATTGTAAAATATAACAGATTTAAATAATTGTTTGTTTAAAAGAAAGCTTGGGGGTCACTAAATTCACCATGTGTAGAAATATAATTTAACATACCCATAATGGAAGTGCACTCCAGGAAGGAGAATTCATTAACTTTCTTTATAATTGGATTCATTATAGTTTTTAATACTGTAAGGAAACTTCTGGAGTCTGCTTTTCTTAACTGATGACTATTGTTTGTGCCCTGCAGGGGTGGGTTCCTACCGGTTCGCTGGTTACCCGCTTCGTGGGCGCGCTTTCTGAATGGCTGTCAAAAGCACGCT
>JANHGC010005441.1:82433-96638 GCA_027560395.1 Boaedon fuliginosus | reverse complement strand
ATCTCCCCCAGTTTAAGGAGGGAGCGAGTCACCATAAACAGGGCGGCTGGGCAACAGTCCGCAGATGCAATAAGTGCGGAAAAGTGAGAGCACTTTGCCGCTCTTATCACCACTAAGTCCTAATAACGGCTCTTAATAGTGTTCGGTCTAGATGTGTCTTCTGGTACTTCATCTCCCGGAGCTCCTCAGTAAACCAAAGGGCCTTCCGAGATCTGAGTACAGTGAGAGGTCGCAAAGCACAACCCGGTCCAAGGCCCCGGCCGCAGCCTTATTCCAAGCAGCAACAAGAGCTTCGGCCGAGCTGTGGGCAAGGGAATCAGGAACCTCCCAAGTCTCTTCTGAAAACCTGTTGGGTCCATTAGGCACCTGGGGCGGAACCACTTAATCGGTGGTTATAAGTGGAAAACAAAATGGTATTAATTTATACTTTATTAATTTAATATTAATTAGTTTAATATTTAAAAAGTCAAAGAGCATCTGAAGCCTTGATATCAAAAATATATACAAAAGATTTTCTATTTACCTTTTTCATATTTGATTATGTAAGAAAATATTTCTCAGATGATTCTGTGTGATTTTTCAAACTTCAAAACAGGATTCTTTTAAAAAGAGGAGGAGAGACAGAGAGAGAGAGAGCATGCAGGGGGAGATAGAATTGAAAAAATTGTTAAGATCTAAGCTAACATGCTGGGTAAAAAGTATAGGAAATGAAATAATAATAATATTCTTCTTAGCAAAAACTACTACAATTCAGAATGTCAAAGATCAATACATACTAGAAAAATATTTTGGGCATGGACAGCTATTACTGTATACTGATATACAAACTGAATGAAATGCCTAAGAAACTGACATACAGAGTTGAAACAAAGAAACTTGACACAAGTAGCTAGAAACTGTTAAACTGTGAATCTTAATCTACCTTCCATGGAGAAAATGCCTCAAGATTTTGAATATGAGCAAAAAGCACAATAGTATCACTATGAGATCATCATATTGTTGAACTTGTAATCAGGGGTGGGTTTCTCCTGGTTCGCTGGTTAGCCGCTTCGTGGGCACGCTTTCCGAATGGCTGTCAAAAGCGCACTGCACGCGATCGACTCAGAAATTTCGGTGCGGTTCTGCAAGCACTCTGACAGAACAGCTGCGCGGTGGATATCCGCAGATATCTGCCGCGCAACTGTTCTATCAGAGTGCTTGCAGAACCGCACCGAAATTTCTGAGTCGATTGCGCGCAGCGCGCTTTTGACAGCCATTCGGAAAGCGCTCCCATGAAGCGGGTAACCAGCGAACCAGGAGAAACCCACCCCTGGTGCCCTGGCTATGATAAAAGAGAACAGATCTTCCAAATAATATATTTCATATAGCAGAAGAGTGTTATAATAGTCTCTCTGTTCAGCAGTTCTTCCATGGGACCTGACTTCCTAAGCTCCTGATTATTTGTACTGTCTATTTTGTTCAAGTTTGTCTAAACTTTTCTTAATGAGTAGTGTCCACAAATGAATGTGTTACTCAAAATTGTTTCTGATTACAGACATTACTCTTGTGAACTTTTGCCAATAGGAACAGACCTTTCTGTACCTGGAAGTCAGGAGAAGGTGGGGAAGGGGCAGCTTGTGGTCCACACTGCAATGCATTGGAATCAAGCCTCTCCCATCCTCTCCTGAGTCCCAGAAAGCTCTAGGTTGGAGTTGCAGTCAGGTGTAGCATAGTTTTCACCCCACACAAAGGAAACATTACAGCAAAACCCTACAGGTCCAGCAAATGCTAGGTGGAAAAGGCAGGAAAAGAAGTTGGGATAAGACAGGGCCATTTTTCATTGTGCTGTATATAAACAGTTGCAGTGCACATATTTTTATGCTTGTGTATTTGCAAACAAAACTGAGTTACAAACAGCATCTTTGAATGTAACCTGCTTGTAAGTAGGGCACTGTCTGTAATATGAAATAAAATTAATATGATTACTTCCTCTTATTTGGATGCTGTTATTTTAATACATACATAATTGACACACTATTCTGTTTTGGGGTAACATCCAAAATAAAGATCTCTCTAGTTGTTATTTTCGGAATGAATAGGAAGTAGATGGTTTCCTAGTTACAGTGTTTCTTAACAATATCCAACTCCCAAAATTCATCAGTCAGCAATTGATTTTCTTTGATTATGGGAGTTGAAGTCCATACAGCTTAGAGTTGCTAAAGTTGAGAAAAACTGAGAGTATCAATTAGAATGAGAGCCAGTTTGGACTAATGGTTAAGGCGCCAGACTAGACACTGGGAGTTGGTAGGCTCTAGTTCTGCTTTAGGCATGAAATCTGGCTAGATAACTTTGGGCCAATCACTCTCTCTTATTCCCAGGAAAAGAGCAATAGCAAATCATATCCAAAAAAAAACCCTTTTGTGGGATACCGGAGGAGTTATTCCTGCATTTGCTGGGGGTTGACACTAATTTGAAGTAACCAAAATGAACGATTAGTACAGTAAATGAAAGTAAAGTAAAGTAAAATAAAGTTTGTCATTTCAGGGATTTAAATTTATTTAGAGTAAACAGGCATTGCTGACCATGTTTCTGTCAGTCTCAAGATTCAATCCTGGCTCCTTTTTTGCTATCTTTTTAGAGAAGACTGAGCTAATAAAAGACATAAATAGATATTTCTTTTCTCTTTGTTAGCCTTTTGCCATCTTTGCTGTCAGTGTAATTAAAGTCCCTCGTTACTCTTACTTCAGATTGCCTTGATTTAGAAGCCCTGTGTGCCCCTGCCACAGCTTCTGTTGAAAGACATTGATTAATATTGAGGGATCTTCTGAACAAATAGAAAGCTCCAAAGCGTTACTATTTTCCCAGAGTATAGAATACTTTCTGTGCACTAGCATTCCCTATGGGAGAGGTTTGCTGTTATATCAGCATTTTTCAAGCCCACTCTCTTTTTATATGGATTGGTGTTGCACAACAAGTGTAAAGTGGATTGTATACACACACACACACACACACACACAATTAAAAGAATGTTTTATAGCATCAAATAAATATCACATTCATGCCAATGTGGGAAAAGTACCATACTGTATCTGTTTCTTTTCAATGAGTGATATTTTGTGTTGTCAACTAGATTCAGAGGTAAAACAATATGTAGATCATTTTAGGAGATATGCGCAGCACATTTTTGGGCAATTACAGTAATATACTTAACAGTTGTTGTCTATCCTTTGATCTGTTTTGTTGATTACCTTGTTTCCTCAGATGAAATAAACTGAAAATATTAAAACTTGGTATTTATTTGGAAATAATTATAACCTATTAGTGGAGTATATTCCCTAGTAAACCTGTTGATAGTGCATCCTTTATTGACTTAGTTGTTCCCAGATCTGTAAATATGATAGCTCATTAACAAGTCTCAAAAGGGGAAGAAATTATGTTTTAAATTGGTGAGAATTCAGTTTCACAAATTATGCAATTAATAAGTTCTAATTAATATGTTTAACTAGTCTGACTCATATTCTGCACACTATAAAGGATACTGTGTTTGCACCCTTAGTGAGTTAAGACAATTGAATTGACAAGTTGAATAAGATAAACTCTTTGTTAATCAATATAAGATTGTACTCTCAGTCCTGCCTCACAAAAACTGTGTGTGATATGTTCCATTAAGTATATTGTCTTTCTGATTTTTAATTCAAAGATGTATTTTTTCTATTTATGGTCTGGTTTTTTCATTAGCGTTCTATCTTGTAAATCCAAGATATATAATTTCCACTGGTAATAAATAATTTTCTCAGTTCTATTCAAAACTGACTTAGGGAATAAAAAATTAACTATTGATGCACAATGTAGCTGTGAGCATGTCTTCTTTGAGTTGACGAAATAAACTTTCCAAACAAGTTAATTGTAACTTAAATAACATTAATGTTTTCAGTTGAAGAATTGTAGATTTTTCTATGAAAGAAATTTTGTGTGCATCATTTAAAATATTTTAGAACACAAATGTATTTTAGTGTATTTTATTCACTAAAGTCTGAAGACAGAAATGAAAGTGTCTCTTTTCAATATATAGAACTTAATGCTAGCTTTGTTGTGCTAATATTAAAATTCCCCAGCAAGCTAAACTGAAAGGGACACAAACAAAATCTTATTCCTCCTCCACCTCCACCTCCACCTCCTCCCTTTCATGATTTCTAGTTGGATGAATCCACTAATTCTGCATTAATTAATGATTTATACCCCAATTGATCTTCCTTCTTTCATTCCTCAACAGTAAATTCAGTTTTCCTACTGTATTTATATTGGGCAACTATGTGGGCTTACAAATTAATTTTTCCCAGATATTACAAAAGAGGATTTTATAAAAGTTTTAAAAATTATAGAAACATAGCAAAATTAGAACTATATTATAAAAGGTGAAAGAAAAAGTGAAGAATAACAAAAGGAAGAAGAAGGAAGATATTAAAAGAAGTGACTTCTAATTTTCTTTGCAGCAGCTACAAATCTACCATCTCCATCCTCCCATATTGCATATTGTAGTTCACTTCCTCCCATAAACCTCAATAGATACCAAAATCAGCTATTCATTTATATCAATTTTCAGGAAAAGTTTCCTGTCTCTCCTAACAGTAGTTGTAGTTTTCCCTTTAATCAAGCAAGTCAACCAAGTCAGTTTTGTAAACCCAGCTATCTTAATTCCTTCATTACTGTGTTTCTGTAGTCTTCCATCTTTGTGTATAGTGTAGTTTTGATGCAGTTTCCATATATAAAATCAGTCTCCATAAGTCTATTTTTTTCAAACATTACAGACAACTTTCATTATCAGAGATAAGCAACTTTTACCAGAGTAATCCTTCCTTTGGTTACCTCATAATAAGATCTCCTCCTGTGAATAAGCTAGCTATTCACCTGTATTGTAAAACACAGAAAACACAATAAAGAAGACTCAAAGATACTTTTTCAACTGGACTTTCTATTTTTTCTTTGAAGATGTTTCACTTCTCACCCATGAAGTTTCTTCAGCTCTGGCTGGATGTTGGGGAATGGAAAGATTTATACTCGTTGCAGAGAGCTGGTCATTGAGACCACCTTTGTCTGTGTCCTCAGGGTCACCTGGATAGTGCAAATGGGTGAGGAACCTTCTTGGAACTGTTGAAAGGACTGTGTTGTAGACACTTTTGGGAGAACCATGACCTGGATAACTGAGAATCTCCATTGACACAATGAAGAAGAATTGGCTTATCTGTAATTGGAGTGCTAATAGAAGGGATGATGCAGAGTGAGGTTTTCAGTTTCCAGTTGATTTTTCTCTACCTATGGCCATTTCCCATTCGATGTGTGCAAAGCACATGAAATGCTTCACCGCTTACAGAGGCCTGAGTAAAATCTCTTCAAATATGTCTTTTTCCATGTTAATATAACGGGCTTGAAAGAAAATAAGAGAACTGGCTATGCCTACAAATTTTGAACAGCCTGAATGAATTTTTCAGGGGAGATAGTTCCTTTAATGCAGGGTGTCAAACAGGGGTGTAGAAATATAACCATTTGAACTAGAGATTTGCTGATTACTAAGCTATATATATATCAGATCTTTTTTCCCATCCACCCTACTTTTTCTTTTTTATTATTTTTAGTATGAATAGCCCTTTGATTTCTTTTTTTTTAAAAATAGTCTTTATTAAGTATAAAAAAACAAAAGAACATATATCACATACAAAACATGCAAACATAAAAACACATAACATCACATCTATAATTTCTGATAAAGGTCAGGCACTACATATCCCCACTAACCGCTTCTACTCTGTATTGGACAAAGGAATATTGGACTAAGACCAAGATATGGTTAAAAGAGAAAACGAACATTAATCTAGAGTTAAGACCGGAAATATTTCTGCTAGGCATACTGCCGGGAAATTATGGAAAAAAATGACTTACTTGATAATCCATATAATTACTGCAACCAGGATCCTCTCCTCACAAGAATGGAAAAATACAAACTTACCAACAGAAAGTCAAATGAAAAGGAAAATAATGGGTTGTGCAGAATTGGACAAGTTAACTTTACTGTTAAAAGATAAAGGGGAATCAATATATTATGAGAGCTGGAATCTATGGTATTCATGGATGGAAAGTAAGATGAAACAAAAGGTTAGAAAGGAATGTACATATGTAAATAAAGAGAATAAAGAAGAGAGAGGAAGAAACTACCAATAGAGATAGAAGTTATGGTAATAACCCTTTAATTTCTTATGGACTGTAATGGAACTTCTATGATGATATGATGTAATATATTGCATAAGACAGATTTGAAAATGAAGTAGAACTAATAGATACAAAATAAAAATGGAGTTATTATCAAACTGGGTGAAATAAAAGGAATAAAAATGATAAAATGGGCTGTTTATATTAAGAAGAAGAAAATATTGATTAGTATTACTGATTATATGATTTAACTTTAAATAATAAAGTTCATAAAGAATGAATTTAAATATAGAAGAATATAAATGAAATGTAATATGAAATGAAACTGAAGGAATAAGATGAAATTTGTAAATGATTGGAATTTGCCCCCTGAATTCACACCTGTTCAAAAAGAGATTATGTTTGTAAAGAAAGAAAAAGTAATAAAAAACTTCTGCAAAAAAAATGCAGGGTGTCAAACTCATGTCGTCACAGCGGCATCATGTGATGTATC
This sequence comes from Boaedon fuliginosus, assembly GCA_027560395.1. Classification (NCBI taxonomy): domain Eukaryota; kingdom Metazoa; phylum Chordata; class Lepidosauria; order Squamata; family Lamprophiidae; genus Boaedon; species Boaedon fuliginosus. The sequence continues at coordinate 89,962 of JANHGC010005441.1, read as the reverse complement.
AGTACTTTTACCCCCTTTGCTAAACTGGGTATAGGCGTGGCCAGTGCGTCACACATCCGGCCCGTGGGCCAGAAATTTGACAGCCCTGCTTTAACGCTTTAAAATAATGTTCTTAAATTCAGTTTGCATATTGCAAAACAATGTTTTCAAATGCTTTTTAGAGCACCAGTATCCCATTAGATTTTTTTAAAAAAACATTTTTGTAAAGTACAGTATATGTAAATGATCTTGATGGAGACAAGCAAGACCCATTACCCAAGCAAGGGGAAAATATAGTTTATATACAAAAGAAGCAGAGTCCATGTTAAAGAGCTGAATCAGACAGCTTTCTAATTGACAAGGGTATGGTAAGATGAAGAAACTCATTAAGATTCTGTTACTGTCGCCACTCTCATAAAAGTAGTCTTAGCTTTCCTGTGGAGTTGGTTCCTGATCTGGTCTACCTGGCAGAGCCGATGGAGTTTCATCTCCATTTCTCTTGCTTTCATGCTCTCTCTTGCTCTCGCTCTGTCTGAATGGCAAGCTACCTCATTTTTCTATTGATAAACATCCTCCCCCCAGTATTCTTCTACCTATATACAAAGTTCAAGCATAAAAATATATGGAATATAGAAGCAATTTATTTTTTTAAAAAAAGAGTATTTGTACTGTTCTACCCCTAAAAGTAAACATAAATAAGTTCAGCAGTTTGAAATCCAGGATTTTTAAATGTGATTTTTTTTTAACTGATTTTTCTCAGGGCTTAAAATAAATGTAGCTCCCTTGACTTACGTTTTTAAACCCCAGAGAGAAAACAAGCTACAGTACTCAAGAAAGAAAAAAAAATCATAATTAAGAAAAAAAATATTCTGGATGAAGCAAAGATCTTAACCATTGTGTTATTTCAGCGGTGCTGGTAAAAGGAGATAGAGAAACTATTAGAGTGCATGGTAATTGACTGAGTGAAATGAGAAATCCTTTCTCTTCAAAGTAGCGGGATGTTAAGGTTAGCCTGCAGCAAACTGAACCACTTCATTCCAAATAGACAGAAGCACTCAAACATACGATGGAAAAGTATACTTTGGAAGGGAAGCAGAGAAGAATACCTGAGGTCATGTTGAAGGTGAGTGAGAGATTAATAGACAGTGATCGCATCCAGTTCTGCTTCTAGAAACATTGGTACCTATTCTGCCAGTGGTGTAACCAGACAGTGAACATAAGCTTTTCAGTGTTTGCACTAATGAAACGGTGACTGTCGGTCACTTTATTTTTTTGAGAAATTTCTTAACAGTATTTTTTTAACATTTTAAATTAAAATTAATACATAACAAATCTGTGATATGTGCATTAACTCTTTTAACTTTATAGATATTGTCATTATAATTTACCACCTTAGTATATTAGTAAGAAATTCTCTTTTTTGAAAGTGTTACTGGAATGAGGATAAAAAGCATTAAAAAATCTTGCAGGATTAGCAGGATCTGAGTTCCTTTAATTAAAAAATGTCATTTTTTGGGGTGTTGGAAACTCGGCTTCTCTATAGCAACAGCTACTATCTGAAAGAAGTTCTTCCTGAGATCCAAATACCCTCATTTTGCTCTTATACAAAAGAGCCATGAAGAACCTGGCTCTTTAACCAAGTCTTTACTTCATTCCACCTGGTCTGTCACAATTATCATCTTTAATATTAATTTTATTATTGGTTTAATTGTAATTTTTTCATTTGATTATTCTTGAACTCACTTCTCAAAGTCATTGGAAGTTGGGCAGCATACATTTAATCAATTATTATTACATCCAATTGCAATCTGTGATATCAGATTAAATATTTTTAAAATATTTTCAATTTTTTTCTCTCTTCACACTTTTTGAAGATTATTAAATATAGTTTTTAATTAAATTTCATTTCTCAGTATTGAGAATGAATGAATAAGAATTGCATTGTTGAAGTTTTAAAAGTATATAAATTCTTATCTCTACATAATAAACCTCTTAATCAAACAGACCATTGTTCGTGAGGTTACATAACAATGTCAGAATGGCTTAATATATTTTGCGGTCAGAAAGGACTCTTCCTTCTGTACTATGTTTCAGTATAATAAATCTAGATACCATGTGTCATAATCATATAAAGTTTACATAATTAAATAATTCCTTTGGATATGAACGAATTATTCTTGAATGGAAGTTAATTCAAGCTATATGGTTTTTTTTTGTTTTTTAAAAGAATATAATAAAAATTGTTTGCTATTAATAGCTTAGGGCAGGGTTGTCCAAACTTTTTACAAGGAGGGCCAGATTTGATGAGTGGAAATGTGCGGGGGCAGACCATTCAGCCTGACATTCTTTGAACCACTAAAATTAAATGCAAATGATCTATATTATGAATAGTGCGGTGAAGGGAAAAATGCACACTGGGAGAAGAGGCTGTGGGTTGCTTGAAATTTGAAAACTGGCCGCAATTGGCCCCCGGGCCGGACTTTGGACATGCCTGGCTTAGGGTAAACTTTAGTGACATTTGTACAGTCAGCCTTACATATTTCTTAATTGCTATATATTTGGGGAAAACATCCCTCTCTTTTCATTACTGTTAAAATGATAATAAAATTTAAGAGTTTGTAAAAGGTTTTAGTTCCTTTGGTTCTTATTTAAAATAGTTTTTTTTAAAAGATCAGATTTCTGCAGACATAAAATTGCTAACTTGAAAACATGCATTCTTGTTTTTTGTTTACATAAAACCTGCTATATTTAGCCATTTATTTATGTTATGTGAAAATATGTATTGTGAATAATCTCTGGTGAAATTACAATGTCAGTGTGCTAGCCAGAAATTTGGTTTTGGTGTTAAAAAACTGGGTATAAAATAGTTCAAACAGTTTGTAAATTAGAGAAAATTGTGCTGCAGTTTTAAAATTATTTTGCATAATTGATATCTTCAGAAACTCATCCATCTTTTTTAAGTGAAATTTTATTCTATTGTGGAACTATTTCTTAGATAAATATTTCCCCTAATGAGCATTATTTAGTTTTGAAAAGGTGCATAGAGGAGGTAGCGAAGCAGTTTTTAATAGTGAGGTTTCAAAAAGCAGACGAAATAAAAAATTAAGTAAGATGAAATGTTGCTCTTGGATTCTTAAGTATTGAAAGTGTGTAATTTTACAAATTTCTACCTAAGTAAAAGTTGCGATGTTGAGAATCACTTGGTATCTGTGTGCAAGACTAATAAATTCATTGAAGAAAATCTGCTTATTGGTTTCTATACAATCAGGTTTCTTGATAAAGGTGCATTCTTGATTATAGGAAGATTTATGTGGGTATTCAGCTGAATGTGTTATTGATAGATAACATGTATCTATTGGTAGTGTTACTTAACTAGGTTAATATTCAACAGAGTAAACCTATGTAATAAGTAGAGCAAGAATCATGACAGAAAATAAAAGTAGACAGAGTAAATTTAATGTCTGAGCTATAATTATTTATATCCATGTCTTGTTTTAGTTATTTAGAAAATGATAAATATCCAGGTAACTTAAGAAAATGTTCTGTAATATACTATAGATGCTAAAGACTTAATAGTATTTATTTAGCAAAAACAAATCAAAACAAAAAAAATCATAGCAGGTAAGAAATAAATGAAATTTAGATAAGTTCTTAAAATTCCACTCAGCCCAGTGCATGTAATATGTCTAATTGTGGAAATGGTGTTTATGTTGTTCCACATGACACAACAGAACTTTCTAAGAAAGATACTCGACAGATTTTGGCAGACAAATGATATTTGCCAACAAATACAATCTGGAGCAAACATAAAAATTGATTTCCTCTTATCTCTTCAAACTTCTGCTCTTCCATTCTCTTCAAACTATTTGCAGTTGTCGCTTACAACCCCCCCCCCCAACAATAATAAGAAAACTATTTAGTGATAAAATTGGGGGCTCGTTTTCATATTAGTATATTATTATATTAGTAATATAGTAAAATTTAGATGTTCTTATTAACACATGCAGTTATTTAAGCAAATAACTGTCAGATTTACAACAAAATAATTGAATAAGTCTATAATGAAAAAAATAACTATTAAAGGACTAATTATGCTTTCAACCATAATTGATAAGAACAGAGGCACATTCAGAACATCATAAATGTGTGCCACCTTGCTTTTGAATTTCCTACATTCATTTGCATTTGTTACACACTTATTTGTTTCCTGGTGACAAACATAGATTTCACCATATTCCTATCATTATCCATTAGTTTCACATGGTTTAGTTTTAGTGGCTGACCTAGCATTAGTTAGATGGGTTCAGAAGGTACCAGAGTATCATTTGCACCTACCAATTACAAATAAGTATGGTTGAAGTATTTAGATGTACAGAAGTAGTAATCTCAACACTACTAGAAACAATCTGTGTGGGAAGCTGAAGAATCCATAGAGTGAAATACATATAATTTGGAGATACATTCTTTAAAAGGACAGCATATTGTGGAAGCCCCCCCTCCTAGAAATGATTTTTTGGGTAATATTAAAAGAAACAGAATATTACATTTCCACAAAAGAGAAATGGAGAAAGATATTTTTAAAGGCAGAAAGCAGCCCCAGTCTTCATGCTACAGGAAAACTCAAGTTGCCTCAAGCAGAATCCTGAAGTCTTTAGAGATGAACTTTAGCGATAAACAAAACACCTTCAGCCCAGGTTCCCCAGGCTGGAATTGATGGGATTTAGAATTTACATTCCCCCACCCAAATTCTAAGGACAGGACATGACCTTTACGCTATAATAGGAATAACCCACCACCATTGACATAGTAAAGGACACAAGGCTTACTACATTGCACAACCCCCTGGAACATCTCAATCACCAAACCACAGAATCCTATAAAAATCCATCCACTCCTTCAGCCATTTTGTCAGCCACCATAGAAACTTCTAGAAACTAAATAAACAGAGACCTTCTTTCCAAACAGCCAGCCTCCATTTTATTTCCAGTGTCATTCTCCCAGCTTGGAACTAGACTAGATTTTTCCTCCTATGATTTATAGAGAAATGCTAAAGAAGAACACACATTGGCAGATAATGGGAGAAGTCTTGAATTGCCTTTAATTTTTGCCACCATCATGCCTTGGTGCAACTTCAGTTTATAGGGTACAAAGTATTTTCCGCTACAGCTGCTCACATGCAGCGAGACATGCACTCAGAAGAGTAACGCCTTGACTGTGTCCTTCTTAATAGTAGCTGGTGTGATAGCTGGGGCTGAGCAATTTGCTTTCTTGCATAAAGATGAAGGTGGTGCTACTGCTGCTGAAGAAAATAATAGAATTAAATTTGTTTCTCCTTGGTTGTGGTAACTTTGAGACAGGTGCTCTTTTGGCGGAGATGAAAACAATATCTTATGATTTAAAAATCAACATTATTACAAATAAAAAGATTTCCCTTGATTTTTTTTGTAATTCAATAATTCTAAAATTACAATTAAATAAGACATTCAAGATAGTATTACAACATCAGCGTAACTTAAAATGTTATGGGGACAGTATAAAGATCAAGGATAGGTAGGGTGTGAGGCAGTGGTGGGTTTCAATTTTTAAAACAACCGGTTCTGTGGGTGTGGCTTGTATGGTGGGCATGGCCAGGTGGTCATGTGACTTGGTGATGTCGCAGATCACACCCAGCCCCGCCTCCTAGCCACTCGCCTCAAAAGAAGAGGTAAGTTTAGCCAGTGTTTTTTGGCCTGTTTTCAGGCTCATTTCCAGGCCATTTCCAGTCCGATTTTGGTTGAAAAATTAGCCTGGAAACAGCTTGCTTTTCAGGTTGTTTCCAGGCTGATTTTGGCTGGAAAATCGGCCTGAAAATAGCATGGAAACATCCCCCAAAATGGGATGTTTTCCAGGTTGTTTCCGTGCTATTTTCAGGCTGATTTTCCAGCCCAAATTGGCTTGAAAATAGCATGAAAACAACCTGAAAAACACCCCATTTTTCAGGATGTTTCCAGGCCATTTCCAGACTGATTTTTGGGCAAAAAACAGCAAAAAATGACCAAAAAGACATGCTGGGTGGGATGTTTTTAGGCTGTTTCCATGCTATTTTCAGGCTGATTTTCAGGGCATTTTTCCAGCCAAAATCAGCCTGGAAACAGCCTAAAAAAATCCCATTTTTTGGGATGTTTCCATGCCATTTCGAGGCCGATCTTTGAGCCAAAAATGGCCAGAAAAACATGCAGGGGCGGGGCCAGCTGGTGGTTTGATTTACCAGTTCTCCGAACTGTGCAGAATTGGAACAAATGGTTTGCCCAAATCGAGCTGAACTGGTAGAAACCCACCCCTGGTCTGAGGTCAGAGCTCAGGTGCCTTCTGTAACGGGGAGGAGGGACCAGATATTTGGGTATAGAGATATTTCCCAGTGGGGAAAGCTAAATCTTAATTCTACAAAAATAGCACTGTTCCCTTCAGTTTGTGTTTATTTTTCTCCTTTCTATCCTTCTACACCCAGAAACACTCAGTGGCTTAAGTTTACAGTAGAACATCCATAAAAACAGTAAAATAATACTACTCAAAACATAAAACTATGAGCAATAAAAATTGCAACTAAAGATGCCATGATAAAAACATGAGAAAGATGTTGCAAACAACTTCAGATTTAAAGGCTTCTGAATCACCAACATGTCATGGAAAATGCCATGGAAATGGTGCGCCTTCTTGCTTAGCCCTTTGCTCTGGACCTTCCAAAAACGTAGCATCAGTAGCATTGTGAGGCTGGTACTGGCTGGAGTAGTTCCATCAGGTTGTTTTTTTGTCTATGCTCCGAAACACTGAATGAGATACTTAACCCTTAGAAGATTTTAAAGAAAGACAATTAAAACGCTTCACGTAAAAAAAAAATTGTCCATAATCTTGTTCATTTTAAACAAAGCTGTATTTTTAGAAAAGATAATACAAATAAGCAGAGAATTTCTGGTTACATGATTAATGCACAATATATTTTAACATTAGTAAAAGATAAATATATCAAGCAAAGTACATTGTTATTTTTACTGCATGATGTATACATTTTTAAGCTTAGTGTCCAAATTTTCACCATGTTAATATTTATAAATACTTAAAAAAGGGGAAAAACAGTGCTAAAAATAATATAGACAAGTATTTAAATCAGAAATTAAATACTTAGGTCCATACACTATTTTTTTTAGTAATGGTGTGTTTTATTAAACCCAATAGAAATAATATAAGTTTACTTGCTTCCCTGATAAAGTTATTTTTAAAATACCAGGATTTCTGAAAATTAGGAAAGATAATATTTTATAGCTGTTGTCGGATTAAAAATATTTGATGTGTTTATACGTTTTACTTCACAGTTTTAATGTCACATGTACTTTGTTTTAGTTTTTTAATGTTCAACATTCAGTTATTATGCTTTCCAGATCTTTTGAATCTTCTACACATTTTATATTTTCAACTCATAGGGAAATAAAAATAAACTATGTTTTAGCACATTGCCATCTTGTTGGAACTCTGTCAAATTGCTTCTTCCCTTCTTGGTATTTGGGGAAGATAAC
>JANHGC010005441.1:34912-45505 GCA_027560395.1 Boaedon fuliginosus | reverse complement strand
TAAATTCCAGATTTGCCCCAACGGCAACGGGCCCAAGACACATGGAGCAGCCCAACCTGCCAAGTAAGGTCACCTAGGATGTTGGAGGAGGCGCAGGAAATTAAGAAGGCCCACAAACGGCTACAGCCCAGTGCCCCTGTCAAGCCCCAGCTGCCTTTCCTCAGAGACCACCTTGCTGGAGCAGAGATGTGGGAGGGGCGCCAGGGGCTTAAGAAGGCCTGCAAATGATGTGGGAGGGGATGCTAGGGGCTTCAGGAGGACCGCAAATGCTGGGGCACAAATTTACTTCTTAAAAAAAAAACTGAGCAAGGCTGGGTAATCAGCTAGTATACTATAAGCCGCCTCGGGTTCCCCTTGACTGGGGAAGAGAGGCAGGGTATAAATCCAAATAAACAAACAAACAAACAAACAAACAAATAAATAAATATAAACATCTATAGGTGAAGAAAATAATTCTGAGGTTGTGATTAATAATTTTAAAAATGGTTTAAAATGGCTGTTTTTATGTCTGGTGCAAACTTCATTTATTCTAGATATTTATCTACTTGTACAGCAAACTTTAGGTTCAGGATGAAGGTTTGGTGATTTCTGAATGAAGTTATCCTTAATATAATACGTGTATTATTATTCATAACAATGTGTCAGGCTTCAAATTATGTGATTGACAGTTTATACCCTTAGAAAAATTCTAGAGAAAGCTTTGTTTAGTAGTTAGAAAGATTTTATGAAATCATTCTCACTTGCTTGCCCTTTTAGAAATAAAAGCTAATTAACTTCTTGCACAAGCCAATTTGCAGGTACGTTGTAAGCACAGGTTAGAATTAAGGAGCAGTAATTGCTTATAATGATGATCAGCATAACTGATGTGATAAATTATGATTAATGAGTAAATTAACAGTGAATGCTATAAATGACTCTGCTATGAAAATTATTTTAAAAAGAAATGAAGGGCTATGAAACCTACTAAGTGTGTTGGATATGCCTAGTAATATTAACTCTTAGATGAAATATTAAAAATTTGGCATAATTCCTAATACTTATCTGTAATTCTTATTGATTTGTTTATTTGTTTATGTACAAAGAACAGATCTGACAGCTGAAAGGACTTAGAAAGGGCAAAGCAACATCGGAAGGACAGGAAAGAAAGCAGTGGCAAACCACTGAGCAAAATATTGTTTTACTGCTCACTTTTAGCTCATAGCTGGGAATTGTAATTTAGAAACAAGGTGGGGTACAAGTTCCCATGGTTGCAATGTTGCATTTTTCCGTATTGGATGTTCTGACAGTAGGTATAGATGGATGTACATAATAAATGCCATTTTTATATTCAAAAGAAAATGATTTAAGATAAAGAAAAGCAACAGTATATGGAGCTCATCCCTTAATGTTTGTGGAGATTCTCAGTCATCGAAATATTTAAGATTGATGCCTGTAAAAGAAGACGATTGAATTCACTGCCCACTTATCCCTGAGCTCCTCCCAAATAATTCCATAATGATTGGAAGCCCATCTGAATGGTTTAATGTCATGACTCGGGGGAAGAGCAGCTGTCAAAAACTCCTTCAGTGGATGGATCATGTTCCTCTCACAATAAGTCTTTTAATAATTCTTCTCACAATAAGTCTTTTAACTAACAAGAATTATGTTGAAAAAAATGACAGAAATAAAACATGTTTTAAATACTTAAATTCTAGTCTTAATAAAAATGTAAAATCTCATAGGAATAGTGATTCACTTTAAGTTAAGTATCTAAATATATCTAGTTTTAAATACTATATATTGAAATATAGAATGGATATGGAACAATTCAGTCTCCCCATGATTGCAATCCAAAATCTGTTTTCTCAATGGGACTTGATGTATTTATCTAAATCAAATATTCTATGGGTTTTTCTCTATTGGTTTAAAATTGGTGTAATCCAGTAGTTAGTATAAACCTTGAAACCCCCCCACCCCCAATTAACTCTGCTTTTTCTGCATTAAATGAAATTACAATTATGACAAGCAGATAATATTAATCTACTTTTATATATTTATTTAGGATTTTTGTCATCCATTAGAATTAGTGTTGCATATTATATAATCCATAAATATGCATTATTTAAATTTAAGTTTAACTTTACAAACAAGGATTCTCTTTGTCATAAACTTCACTGAAATTAATCAATTTGTTATCTCAACTAGCTGTCAATTCACAGGCATATGCCATGCATGGGTATGTGGGCACACTAATATATATAGATAGCATATGCCTATTATATGTATAGGCATATGCTGTGTGTTTACTGGAGTCAATTCTGTCTGTTGGTAGGATATACCAGTATAGTTTTAGAATGTTTCCACATTGATTAAAAAAACCTATTTTAATGAACTATGCTAAACACACATCACTCTTTGAAAGGGGAAAAAAATGTTTTTCAGATCTTATGTTGGCCCAGTACTGTTAATTTATAGAAAATTTGATCTTGATTTTTATAAGTATTAATTTTGATTTTCTTATCAGTTTTGAAAATAAAATATTCAAATTAATTATAAATTCCTCACAAAAATTTAATGTATTTATAAATGTAAAAGTCATTAATTGTTAACTATTGCATTGAGGTAACCACTTTCCATCCCTTGTAAAATAGATTAAGTATGCAAGGTTTTAGACTGGCATTAAGTTTTCAGTTAGCTTATACTTGCTATATTTGTAGTTAATTTTCTCCTTAATTCTAGGTTGCTTCTCTCCTTGATTAGTTTCTATCCATTCCTTCTTGTTAGGTGCTAAGGATATATAGTGTTCAGAATGCCATACACTAAATAAATAATAAAGTGTTCAGAATCATTTTCAATATGTGGGCACTAGAAACACAATTTGCCTGCACCTTCTTTAGTAGTTGTGTCTTTTCCCAGGAAAAGACCTACTTACTATATCATGAATATATAATTCATGTTATCTTGAACTGTCATAATATGAAATATTGCAAGTTGCAGTTTTATAATTGGTTTGATTGGGTCAGGTATACGGAAAGTTATTTCTTGCCCTAGAAGTGATATTTTTGTTTATGATCTTGCTTTCAGTTTTATTTTTCCCTTAACTTTTAGATATAGCAGTTGAGGAATTAGGCAAAATCTTAAGGCAGGAATTTAGCAGTTCTATCTCCAGAAGTGGGGACTCAGAACAGTTCAAGGACTCGGATTTCTGTTCCACAATGAATCATAAATGGGCCCTATTTTATAGATTTCAACTAGTACAAAGTAGATAAGTAGATAAATTAGCACTAGGCATATGCTGTTAAAAAAAAGGTAAAGGAGACGCTGTGGATTTTACTTAGCTAGTTGTTGCCAATTATAGGAGTTGTACCTATTTATCTATGTGCATTTGCATGTTTTCAAACTGCTAGGTTGGCAGGAGCTGGGGTGAGGACAGCAGCTCACCCCATCGCATGGCATGTGGGTCTTGAACCAGGGCTGCTGGCTTTCCAGCCCACGCTCTTAACTGCTGAGCCATTGCACAACCATATGCTATAAACATACATTGTAAGAGCTTCTTAAATGTTTTATTATAGAAAAAATAATGAATCCATTACAAAATAATTCTTTTGACATCAATGTAAGAGATTCAAGTTCTATTTATAGTAAAATTAAGATTCACATTCTTGCACCTCTTCTGATTATGTACAGACTATCATAGAACCATTCTCTTTTGGGTGATAATGATGTTTTCCATCCCTCTTTTGTTTTGCTCATGGCCTGTTCTGATATCAAACTCTTTTCCTGATGACTATGTGAAAATGATTTCACATAATTGTAATGGACCTCAAGATCTCCCTCTTCTGTCCTCAGTTGAATAGAAAACACCCAGCAGTTCTGTTCTCCACTGACTAGATCCTTGCCAAGTAGTAGATTAATCAATATAAGTTTTAATAACAATCACCACAAAAAGATTGTGAGGCTTGCATAGTTCTAACACAAAATCATTCCTATGTATCAATCTACCTTCTGTTAACTTGTCCCTCTTAGATAAGTGTTGCAGATATAATACAGATATAACTTGATATTACAATGTTTTCTAAGGCTGAAGTTTGTTGTTGGTCAACCATTCAATCATTTCCAACTTATGACCCAAGAACAGACACCAGGAGTGGTTTTTTTAGTAGTTGCTCTTTCAGTTATTATAAGCTCATAGTAACATCTAGCTGTTTTGTCTTCTGTTGACCTCTTTTTGATTGCCTTTCATTTTTTCAAATGTCAAGTTTTTCACAAATAATCTTGCCTTCCCATTACATCTTCAACATAGCTCTAGCTTAATTATTAGTGCTTCCAGTGAACAGTTTGATTTTATTTCATGTAGTATTGAATTATTTATTCTCCTTATAGTCCAATTTATTCTTAATCTTCTCCATTACTACATTTCAAAGACATCTGTTTTTCTTTATTTAAACTTTCTGATGGTTGTTCTTTCACAACCATGTATTACAACAGGGAAAATAGTATGCCTTGATGGTTCTCACTTTTGCTGTCACTGTGATGCCTTTGCACATAAATACGTTGTTTAGATATGTCAACTTTTGTCCATAATCTTCTTATTTCTGGCTCAGTTACCATCTCTTTGAATTTTTGAGCCTAGGAAGATAACGTCTTTAAGAAGCAGAAACTATTAATTTGTTAATTGCAGTCTTATTTATTTATTTATTATTTATTTATTTACTTATTTACTTATTTATTTATTTAGATTTATACCCCGCCTTTCTTCCCCAGTCAATGTTTTGGTTTCTGGTTTTGATAGAAATGGTTCATGGAGCAAATCAAATATTTCTGGAGAACAGTTTTGTTGGGTAATTATATCAGCAAAGCTTTGCTATAAATAATTTTACATTTATATGATATTTTAAAGTATAGCACAGTGGTGCTCCCTCACCCCCACGCATGCACATGTGGCCTCCGCCCATGCGGCCCCCACCCATGCACATGTGCCTCCTGCTGGCCATGATTTTTGGACCTCTGCAACGCATGTGCGCACAGCCTCCCTCGCGCCCCCCCGCACCATCACAATTATACTTGCCGTGGCTGTGGAGAGGGAGCGAGCCAGACAGAGGGCCCCGGGAGGTGAGGGTGGTGAAGGCCAGTCAGTCGGCATCGGGACTGCCCCTTTGCCTGCCCCACCGAGGGTGCAATAGTCACTGTGCGGAAACTTGGGTCCAGTGGCACCCCCCAGAGCTCTTCGCTGGGCAGCTCCAGGAAGGAAAGCTGAGAAACTGCCACCACTGCCTCCTCCGCTGCCTCCAGGTCCAGCCCTGCCCAGCCCTGCGGAAGAGTGAGCACCGTCAGCTGGGCTTGCTGAAACTCTGGGCAGGGCAGCAGGTGAGGGCTACGAGCTCCTTTGCCCAGTGCTAGAGGGTGAAGTGGGTGGGAGGCAGGAGCTGGGGAGCCTGGACATTACCTTGAAATTGCGGCCACCCCTCCACCCGACCCACCGAGTGTGCAGAAGCCCTGGGCAGGGCAGGCCGTGGCTGCACGCTCCTTTGCCCAGTGCTGGAGAGCAGGGGGGGGCAGGAGATAGGGAGCCCATCCGTTACCTTGAAATCCCCATGGTGAGCGAGGTAGAGAGACTGGAAAAAGGTGGCCGGCATTTATTTATTATTTATTAATTACATTTTTATGCTGCCCAAGTCCACAAGGACTTTGGACAGCTTACAACATAGATAGCAATAACACTCAGATTTTATATACTGCTTATATCAGAGCTTTACAAGAGTCCCCAAGCAGTTACAGAGTCAGCCTGTTGCCTCCAAACAATCTGGGCCCTCATTTTACTGACCTTTAGAAGGATGGAAGGCTGAGTCAACCTTGAATGCTGAGGATCCTGGACCCACAGCTGCTCCATGCTGTGGCCAAGGAAAGCCTGGTTGGTCCTGCCACATGCCCCTGCACTGCCTCCCCCACACGCGCTTGGCCTCCCCTGCATGTGGACGTACCTCTGGCCGGCCAGCTAATTTTGGGGCCTCTGCCACGCATGCACGTGTGACGCACTGCCCCCTGGGCATGCACGGGGCAGGGTCGCACATGCATGCACAGGGTGTGGAGTTATGTGCGCATGTGTGGCAGAGGCCCAAAATTTAGCTGGTTGGCCAGAGGTGTGCATGCATGCCCAGTGGAGCGGAGTTGGGCGATGGCTCGCATGCTGAGCAACATGGCTCCATATGTCACTTTGGGCACGCATGCCATAGGTTCGCCATCACGGGTATAGCACACTGATTATGATTTTATAACTGAAGACTGTACAATGTTGACTGGCAGTCCCGTAGAGGAGGGCGTTCTCTGTGGGCACCTTGGCCATCTGGAACAAACTTCCTTAGGAGATCCGAATTATTCCCGACCCATTAACCTTCCGCTGAGCCCTTAAAACATGGCTCTTCAGCAGGCTAGACTAGGTTAATACCTGAAGATTGTTTTTTAACAGGTTTTTTTAAGGGTTTTAAACCTGTTTTAATTCTTGTGAATTATTTTTACATTGTCTTTCATTGTTGTAAGTCACTCTGAGTCTCTTGAGATAGGGCGGCCTATAAATTCTATTAAAATAAAAATAAAAATAAACAAGCAGGGAACTGCAATCTGATTTTATTTTTTTATTTTATGTATTATATATGTATATGTATAAGATTTCTGACAATATCAACATGTATAATATGTTAAATGCTGCCCAGAACTGGCATATTATAATGTAGCTAATTGTGTTACAGGTAGTTCTTGATTTATGATCATAATGGAGCCTGTCCCTTACAATTGCAAGTTGTGACGGTTGTAAAGCAGACCACCCACATTACTGACCTGATTTTACAACCTTTTTTGCAATGGTCACTAAGCAAACACCATATTATTGAGCAAACCAATTGTTTGCTGTGGACTATTTTGCTGAAAACTGGAGGTAAATGCCAATTTTCAGCAAAAATGACACAAAGCATGAACACATAATTGCAGGACACTGCAAACAGCTGAAAATATGGGACAGTTGCTGAATGCCCAAAATTTGATCATGTGACTGTGGAGGGGTGACTGTAAGAACTGTAAGAACTGTGGAAGTGGGTTGTACATACCCCCTGGAAGATTGTAACGTTGAACGGTTCCTAAATGACTGGTCATAACTCAAGGACTATCTGTATATCAGCTTGCCTTTTCTTTCAAAACTTTGCTCTGAAAGTTAATATTTGTTTTGGCTTAATATTTTTGACATCCTGACATATTCTTTTGGTGAGTGAGTTCTTGCTTAGATTTATTTTACTCTTTCTTTTTTTAGCACCACCAAAGTTTGCAAGAACACCTCTTGACCAGACAGGGGTCTCTGGAGGAGTCGCCTCATTCATCTGTCAAGCAACGGGAGACCCAAGGCCTAAAATTGTCTGGAATAAGAAGGGCAAAAAAGTCAGCAATCAGAGATTTGAGGTATTAGGTCCATTGTTCTGTTCCTCTGAAAACCATTTACTTTAATATTCTTTGATTATTCCCTTTTGTTTCTGAACAGTATAATTTTAAATAGCAGCAGCGATGCTCACAGTCATCTTTTGGGAAAAAATGATTTGTTTCAGGCTTAAAGAAGAATTTCATTTTTATTTGTAAAGTTATAGTTCTTTATCCTACAAAGATGTGCTATGAAATTTTTTAAATATTCCCTTTTTATGTAGGAACTAGTTATTATTGACATGCCTGTGGATTAGTACATAGTTCCTAAGGCCATCATTAGAAACCAGCCAAAGAGTTAGAATTATGATACTGGGCATAATAAGGTTGGTTATTTTAACATGCATTAAGAATAAATTTTATTCATATAATAAATAGATGCTTTGAGGGTTTGTTTTAAAAAGCAGAAAATAGTGATGTCAGGGTAATGAAAACAAAATAGAAATATTAGAACAAAAATGTTAGTAATACTCTTTATTGCCTGATAAGAAAACATGCATGTTGATAAGTAAAATGAAAATAGATAAGTTGAAAGAATGGTATACAGTACATTATGATAGTGTGTTTCCCCTTCAGAATACCCTTCATGTTCTTGACTTTTTGCCTTTAACATCAGTATAGATGCCCTTTTTAAAAAGGTTGGGACTGTGAAAAACCCTATTTTGTAATGAAATTTACAATACACCATCTAAGCAATCAGACCAAAAACAAAACTCCACAACTCTTATCAGTCTTGTTTTTCAATGTAGCCATAGACCCGTGGTGGTGAATCTATGTGCGCGAGCCTCCTGCCAGTCAGCTGGCCTTTGGGTCTCTGCTATGCATGCACATACAGAGGGGCGCACACATGCCTGGGGGATGTGCCTTGCATTTTTGGAATGTACATGCGCATGCGCACGCCCTCTGGACACTCAGGGCTCAAAAGCTTTGCCATCACTGCCATAGAATATTTATTCTGTGTGTCAATTAGAGTATCTAAACTTTACCAAGAGTTTATATAATAGGATAAAATTGATAACATTTAAAAAATATCTCAATCATTTCTTCTCTGAAACCAGATTTCACTAAGCTGAACGTAGTCATATTACCCCCAAACAGAGCCAATATGAAACAACATTTTTCTTCCTCCATCCTTTTGGTTGCCCTTGATTTTCAGGTCGATTTACTTTTTAGATCTCTTTGCCTAAAATCTCCCTTCAGCCAGACTACTTACAGAATCCTAATATCATTTTATTACCTCTTCACCAGTATAACTTTATGCTAAGTTGACCACCAGTTTTAGCCTCAAGATCTTTTTTTTTTCCGAGAGGTTCCCTCAAAGTAAAAAAAAAATGTTCTCAACAGCTCCAAGCTCTGCTTTATTCAACCATAAACCAACTCTCAATTGTCTTTTCCCGATAAACTTTACTTTAACCTTTCATTGATTCTTTGCAACTTGAAAAGAATGTCCAAAAGCTCTGTATATCTTAAGGTCCTATTGTCAATTCAAATGTGTTGTTTTTTTGTCTGTTAAAGCCTCTGTAATAGCAGCCATAAATATCTGATCCTAAAATCAGGCATAGTAATTAGATTTTAACCTCACTCAGAAGAATTATGAGAATGTGCAATTCACAATATGTTATAATAAGCAAATTAACTAAACACTATGTTTTGTTGTATTTCATAATACATCAAAATAATGGATGGTGAGCCACTAGCATAGAGCCATAGTTAAATGCTGCATTTTCCTTTCTATTATCTCCTTTTTTTAACCAGGAAGAGCATTGTTATGAATTCTCTTGTTGAAAGTTTTCTTGAATGTCTATCTGTGTTCCCATGAGTCTTTAATTATACTATGAATCCTACATTTAAATCATGCTTCAGTTGTTAAAAAGAATTTAATTAAAATATGCCTGAATAATTCTTCTTTACTGGGACTGCACTGCACTTTGGAGTCAAAGAGAAAATGTGTGCTTTGGAGCACAAGTAAGATTGTACATAGTACCTGTTGGCAACTCTTTAAATTAATTAGACATTTTTACTTAAATATTTCTTTCCTCTATAAATCTGAACTGTCACAACTGTTCATTAACGCCTGATCTTTTTCAGCTCTAGATAATTTAATTTATGTTTATTGATATTTGCTAACTAATTGAACAAATATATGTAATGATGTTTGTATGTTTTCAGAGAAAGCATGTGTGTCTCTAGGCAAAACAAATGTGGTAGTTCTCAAGTCTTTCCATGTATGTTCTCTTCTTAGATGCAATCAATAGTTCGTTTTTGTAACTGCAACTTGCAGCTCTTTAATTTATATACTCAGTATCAGAAACTGTTATGCATTCAGATTTTTGACAAAATAAACATTGTACCCTTCATCATTTAACAGCACATTGTTTGGCTTCATGAAATGTGGAATGAAGATTTTTTTCATCTACTATATCATTCAAAAGATTTCAGAAGGACTTTTTATGTTACTATTATCTTTTTGTTGTTTTTAATCCAGATACAAAAATGCATGTGGCTTTCAAATATAAAATCTACCTATATACTTGACATAATAATTGTTTCATATGCACACAAACACACACACATACATACACACATACATATTATACATAAACATACCTATATACATACTATGGATTTCCCTCCCAACAATGTTAAAGTTATAAATGATATTTTTGTATTTGCCAGACTAAAGAGTCAAGATATAAACCAGGTGAAATTAATTGCTATTTATGTATTGCTGTGAGTAGGATATGATTGATCATACTATCTACAAGAGAGAGATAACCAATCTTTGCCAAGATAACGGAAAACAAAAGTTGGATAAAAATAAGTAATATAATAGAATCCATGTTAGTTGGTACTGAATCTTTTTCTTTGCTTCATCTATCTAGCATGACTCCTAGAGACAGGGAGAAATCAGTAGGATTAAAAACTGCAACTGTTTTTAAGAGGCAACTGGACTTTCTGGTTTTTTTCTTTGAAGACGTTTTGCTTCTCATCCAAGAAGCTTCTTCAGCTCTTCAGCTCAGAGCTGAAGAAGCTTTTTGAATGAGAAGTGAAACATCTTCAAAGAAAAAACCAGAAAGTCCGGATTTGAAAAAAGTACCTGTAGAACAACCGTGACCTGATAGACTGAGAATTTTCATAGAGACAGGTTCAATA
>JANHGC010005440.1:21098-35985 GCA_027560395.1 Boaedon fuliginosus | reverse complement strand
GTCTTAGGCGACCCCTGTGAAAGGATCATTTGACCCCCAAAGGGGTCCCGACCCCCAGGTTGAGAACCACTGCTCTATTGGGAACGCTTGTGGGCAATCCCAAGTTCTCTCCACATCCAGAGAGGAATCCTGAAGAGTCTGTCCATTTGCCAGCTTTTCATTCTGCCATAGTTGTCTCCGTTCTCAGTGGAACCACTTCCGTTCGCTATTTCTTCCCTGGAAGTCCTCATTGTTTATATTGAAATGAAGAGGGTTTTTTGCTTCTGGTTTGACATGAAGCTTGAAGGAGCAGTAGCTTCCCTTGATCTTTCACTTTGGAGGTTATGTATATACTTTCAGTGTATGTGATATTATGATAAAAGCTGTTGAATATTGTTCGTATGTGTAGCTGCTTGGTTTTATTTTAGTGTTTAATAATAATCAAATTTATTTCATAATGGCTGTTCCTTAAAATCATTTTTTTTACAAATCAGCTCCTCCCTCGCTTCTACCAGTATCTTATCCTGCTGTCTACTTGGATCATATATTCATGATTTGTATTAACCTATTACCAACTGCCATATTTAAACTTCTTACCCATCCTTATCTAAGGACAAGCAAACAACTCTAATTTTAGTCTGTTTCAATTTTCTGATATCTGCTAGTATAAAACACATTATAGCTACATTTTAGAGCTCAAGAATTTTAATACAGCTATCAGAGAGTTTAAGGCAAAAAATGATTAATTCTGATGGATTCGCCTAAAGAAAAAAGTTTGTAGTTTTAATGCTTCAATAAATTTTGTGTAAAAGTTGTCCAGTATTTAAATGACTTTTAAGACTTCAGAGCTTCCACAGACATAGAATTTTAATAATCTAGAAAGTCATGTTGGAGAGAAGTATTTGTTTATCAAGTTTAATACCTGATTTTCTACTATAAAGCACTCAATGTTAGTATAGGTGCATTTGTCAGGTTTTTTAAAGAAAATGTAATCCATAATATTGTTAGACATATTTTATTATCCTTTCTAACATGATTTATGGCAGACAATAGCATTGTTCTAATTGTCTAGCTTTTATTAAGCCAGGATAAACATCTTTGGAAAAATGTCTTGCCAAATATTTCAAAAGGCAAGCAACAACATTCTTTTTATGGATGTCTCTGTATTGATGGAGTCATTGGACCTTTATACAAGTAGTCCTCGACTTACAAGAGTTCATTTAGTGACCGTTCGATGTTACAACGGCACTGAAAAATGTGATGACCATTTTTCACATGGATGACCAATGCAGCATCCCCTTGGTCTTGTGTTCAGAATTCTAACACTTGGCAACTGACTTACATTTATGACAATTGCAGTGTCCTGGGATCATGTGATCACCTTTTGCCAAGTGTCAGAAGCAAAATCAATGGGGAAGCCAGATTCACTTAACCATGTTACTAACTTAACTGCAGTGATTCACTTAACAACTATGGCAAGAAATGGAATGTCGTAGAATGGGGCAAAATTCACTTAACATCTATCTTATTTAATGCCATAAATTTTGGGCTCAGTTGTTGTAAATTGAGGACTACCTGTACCCAAAGCTGTGTGTAGCCAGCTTGCGACAAGATGGATAACAAAGAAATTGAAATCAAATAAATAAATAAATAAATCTTGCATACATATATTAGTCAAATTCTTGTTTGGATTGGGATTTCCTCCTGCTAAGAAAAGCATTCCTCATGTGGAAAGGAAGAAGGTGACTATTTCCCCCTTCTTATCCTGTGTTTCCTCTGAAGGTTTGCTCTTGAGACTCTTTGTGTTTCCTGAATGGGCATCTGTGGGGAGCGAACATCTTTAGCCTGGGTCAGATATTTTTAGTAGATTTTGAATGAATCTTTTGTTCTCTCAGGAGGCTAAATAACAATGCACAGATTTATATTGGGG
Organism: Boaedon fuliginosus; assembly: GCA_027560395.1. Taxonomy (NCBI): domain Eukaryota; kingdom Metazoa; phylum Chordata; class Lepidosauria; order Squamata; family Lamprophiidae; genus Boaedon; species Boaedon fuliginosus. The sequence continues at coordinate 34,076 of JANHGC010005440.1, read as the reverse complement.
CTGTTCTTCAAAGCATTCAGCAGGGGTGCTTCACAAAACACATTAAGCCTGATGACGCACCCCTGTGTGAAGTGCATCCTTTGTGAAGCTCACTCTGCTGCTTTAACAGTTGTGCCCTGCTGTCCTCAGGTGTGTGGGTGCATGGGCAACCATTTTGCTAAGGGTTCCAACAGACGCCAAGCCTTCAGACTGGCTAAATGAGCCTTCGAGGGGATACAATTGCTTTAAAGCTTGAGGAGAAGCATTGGATTCTCTTCAGATTGCCACACAGCCTTTTCCTTCTTACTGAGTGCTAGACTAGAGTGTTTGTTTTTTTGGTTAGGAAGATTCAGAAGGTAGTCTTTCATTATCTTTGAATCCTTCTTAAGGATATGTCCTTTCCTTTGAGAAGAAAAAATGCAAAAGGTCCTCTCCTGTACTACAGTTCTACCAATTTAGCAGATCACTCTTGATAAAGTTCTGTCTATAGGTTGGACTTCTCCCACCAACCCCAGTGTATCTGGCCCCTTTGTGTTCAGCTTTCTGTAAGGTAGCTAAAACTAGCAAGCTCAGGCAACATTTTAAATTAAAGTAGCGAAACTGAGTTCTTGTTTTGCTCGAGATTTCATTCTGTTCACTCAAATCTGATAATGTCTGTGTTTCGTTGGGTGTTGTTGCATTCTAATGTATTTTGTGTTTGCAAACCACCTGGAACTTTAGGAGACATAGGGATAAATGAAAAACAAAAACAAAGGGATCCTTTATCAGTTAAATAGCTAAACCACAGCAATTGCGGTTGGATGTCGCATTTTTGATTGATTGATTTAATGTCTACTTAAAAGATTTTTTAAAAATGTATAAGTAGACAAAAGTGATACTAAATTAAATTGTCAGGATTTAAAATATAATTTTAATTTAAATATTTAAATATAATGTTTAGGCCAGTTTGGTCTAGTGGTTAAAGCACAAGCTAGAAACCAGGAGATGGCAAGTTCTAGTCCTCCCTTGGCATGAAAGCCAGCTGGGTGACTTTGGACAGTCATTCTCTCTGCCCAATCCACCTCAAAGGGTTGTTGTTGAGGGGAAAATAGAAGGAGAAAGAAGTATTCAGTATGTTTGCCTCCTTGTTTATCAAATTAATAAAACTCTAAAAAAGATAATACACCTACAATTGATGGGAAAAAAACATCAACATTATAGTAAAATAAAGAATTTGATCTTTGTATGAAACCTATCAAAAGCTATCCATTAATCATTGGTTGAAATAATGAGGTTGAAATATGTTGCTATTTCCTTAAAGTGATGCGCTGTTATTGTCAGTAGTTTTTACTCCTTCTCATTTATTATGGTATTTTTTAATCGTTTACCAAGTTTGTGGGCTTACAAAAGCTGTTCCTTTTCCTATATTGAGGCTAGCTATTCCTCCCTTTGACATGTTAGTTTATTTTGTATGTAATATTTTTCCAAACAGTTTCTTGCACCTTTTAATGCGTCTAAGTATTAAAAGAATTTTAAGGTGAAGTTCATACTTCCCCCTTTCCCCATTTTCAGGTTTTAATCAAAGAAATATAATAAGCCTTGGGGAAAGAAGAAAATTATAGTTCTTTATCTCAGTATTTTGTTCACTTCTTTCTCTTGTTCTTTGTTCACATCTTTATGTAGAAACTGTGGATTAATAATAACTGTGAAATGGTGCTAATTCTTTGCTTCTATCTTGATGTTGAAAGGAAGGATACTGACAGCTAAATTGCTGCCTTTATACTGAAAAAAGAGTGCCATAAAGTGGGGATGTCAAGAGTCCCTACTCCTTCACCATCTGGAGAGATGTCCAGTGGACCTGTGGCTGAAAGCTGGTGTTACACACAGGTAATGTTCAGAATGTTATTAGCATAATTCTCATAGTTCAGGTTTTCCCTTTTGGCTACTTACTCTCTCTCAGTCCAGCCCTTATTGCATGGTGTTGTCATAGTAGGGATGAAATGGCAATCTAATAAACTAAGTAAAAATGAATCAACCTTGAGAAAGTGGCATTGGCCAAAAATAATGATAATAGCTATGACTGAAAAGCCATCCAAAGAAATACTTATGGTTCTGGTTTTCAGAAAGAAGAACAGGGAGACAAAAAGTTGGATAATGACGTTTTAGCAAAAAAAACCAATATACCAACACAAAGAGCAAAAAGCAGTGACAGTTTTACAGTAGGCAGAAGATTAAATACCAGAGTTTGGCAAGTTGTCAAAAAAAAATATAGATGAACAGCCTAAAGTCTTTGAAGTATTCAGCCTGCACCTGACAATGACAAAGAATAGCCGGTGGTGATTGGTCACTTAGCCTTTCAATAATGAACCAGATCTCAACAGTTAGTATTACACAGTTCAGTTGTATCTCTGTGTTTGGTGGAATGCAGTGACAGTCTCTCCCCGCCCCCCCATTCCTTTAAATCAGTTTCAGCTCCTTCTGATGACATGTCCGTGTGAGATTCTTAGCAGTGATGTGGAAAGTTTATGCAATTGCCTGTCTTCTGGATTTTTATTTATCTACAACTCTGGTTTCCTCTGATAGTATCATATCAAAGATTAACCAGACCTAATTCTGCTTAATTCAGAAGATCAGAAAATTCTAGTAGAAGTGAATAGTAAGGCTTCAAAAATGGGTAGTACTACAGAATAAAGAGGGCCACAGCACTTTTTTTAAAAAGCAGGCACATCTTGTTTCAGTTTTTCATGTGAATCTTAAAAATGTTGTGGCTGCTTTAAAATGATGCTGATCCTAAGGCATTTTGAATAGTCTTTTTAGTCATTTTCAAAGTACATAGAAGAGTCACTTTTTATGAGATGGGCAGCTGTCCAATGTGATTAATAAATAAATAATACAATTATAGTATGCAGCATACAAATGCAAAAGGGATGTTCTGAAATATCCCAAGGCCTAGCATCTAAGATTTAAAAAGTTAATACATTATTACGTGTGTTAGCTTTTTGAACTCTGAGAAGCTATTAAGTTTCCTATTATTAATTTAGCACTGTTTCCATTTAAGAGAAAAGGGATAAAATGCTGTAATCTTGTTCTATAAAACTATGAAGAACAAGATGAATTATCTCAAAATGAGAAGCTTAAGTTTTATGCATTAGTAGCCCTACTGCCTGACACGATCATCAATGAGACACTGTATCCTGAGCAATCCATAATACAAAGAATTAGCATTATTAGCAACTGAATTAGTCAAATATTAGAAGGCAAATTAATCATGAATACAGCTTTCTCAAGTCTGGGAGCCTACAGATTTGTTGCTCTCCAAGACTGGGAGTTATTAGTGGCAACTTTGAGTTAATGGAAAATAATTATAAAATGTATTAACATTTTAAAAATACAAAATTGAGTGATTCCTTAATTCTGCAAGATATTGTTTTGCTACCTTCAAATGGGTGAGAAGTTGATTTCTTTGGTAATTTTTTAAAATCAGGTTTGAAAAAGATGAACTTTGTAAATTTACATAACTGTCTGCATTTTTTATGCAGGTTAAAGTTGTGAAGTTTTCTTACATGTGGACCATTAATAACTTCAGTTTCTGTCGAGAAGAAATGGGTGAAGTTCTAAAAAGTTCAACTTTTTCTTCAGGGCCAAATGATAAAATGAAATGGTAAGATAAATTCGTTAATTTCTTTTTTGCTTTAAATATAAAAGATTCCATGAACATATAATGTGTCAAGTTAGGATACAATATCTTTCTTTAAATGTTAGAACAGTTGACAGAAAAACTGTCAACTACTACCAGTCACAATGTCCCGAAGGTGCTTTTTCAAGAGGCAACTGGATACCAATCATAATGACATTTAGCACAGCTAAAGGCTAAAATATAATTTGTCATATATATTGTAACATATTGAAATATACTGTAGTGATTTCCAGCCTTTTCTCCGATATGAAACTTTCAGGGAATTGAGCTCACAGGGCACCCAGAAGAAAAAGGCTGGGGAAAAGGCAACCCCCCCCCCTCCATAACCACAGCCACCAATCACAGCACAGATTGCCTCATGCAGGAGCCAGCACTCTCAAACCAATTAATTGTGGCTATTAAGTGTTTGTTCTGATTCACTGTACAACCCCACTGTTACAGCTAATAAATTTAAATATCGTAACAGAAACACTGTGTCATCACTGAAAACATTAGGAGACCACTAAATTGTAGGTTGGAAATGTACACCTTTCCCTATCATACCACATCTGACACCTTGCCCCAATCCAACATTAAGTAATAATTAATATAAAAATTATAATGTACTTGATGGCAAAAAATCTTTTGAGATAATCAAATTGTCAAAGTTTTGACGTTTCTTCCTAAAATCCTGTAAAATGTGGTCTTTAATGGTGCAGTGTGGTGCAGGCTTGGCCAATAAATATTCGTTTCTTTTGTGTTTGCATATAAAAGATATTTATTGTGTTTAGGAACCACTGATGTAGTTTTCCATTTATATAAAACTAGCTTCTCATTTTTTGACTACTGAAACTCTGATAGGGTTCATATATCATGCTAAACCACATTTGGTTCCAACACAAATTGCTAAATAAACACAAATAGGTGGTTACTTAAGTCTGAACCGGGAAGCCATGTTAATTTAGTGTAGCTCTCTGTGGCTTTAACTTTATGTGTAAACTAGGAATTCTTGTACGTTCTATTTTAAGTGCTTGAATTAGTGTGGTGTAAGAATGTTTTCAGGTAATTCCGTCGTTCTTTATGTAACGTTAATATTTTGATTATAATCCATTCCTTTTGTCCCGGAGTGTATGATGGAAGCATGCTTTCTGAAAGCTTGGGATTAGTATTATCCTGAGCGTGTTGAGGTGAGATGCAAATTGAATAGATCAGTAGAGAAAAATGTGCTTATATTTTGTTTTCCTTACAAAGCCTGGTGTTTTTTTAAAATCCATGTGTTTTGAATATACAGGTAGTTCTCGACTTACCAACAGTTCATTTAGTAAACATTCAAAGTTACAACGGCACTGAAAAAAAGAACTATTTTTCACACTGATGACCATTGCAGCATCCCCATGGTCACGTGATCATTTGCATCATTTATGACGGTTGCAGTATTCCAAGGTCATGTGATCACCTTTTGCAACCTTCTGACAAATAAAGTCAATGGGGAAGCAAGATTCACTTAACAATCGTGCTACTAACTTAACAACTGCAGAGATTCACTTAACAACTGATGGCAAGAAAGTGGGGCAAAATTCACTTAATATCTGTCTTGCTTAGCAATAAAAATTTTGGGCTCAATTATGGTCGTAAGTCGAGGACTACCTGTATTTAAAGGCAGTCTCCATTGAGTAGCTTATAGAAATCACCATAGATTGTAATGGAGCTTTTTTAAAAAAGTGAAAAAAGATGAAGACGGATTTTGTCACTTTTTTGTGCACTTTACCCCATATTGTTTTAAAGAGCCCTGTAAACTTTTATGGTGAACACAGGTGTTGACAGGAAAAACATCAGATTTTTCCTTGTGTTAAGATATTTACCAGATGTATTTTTTCTAGAGGAGCTATTCTACTTTATAAAATACTGAAATCTTGCCACTGAGGGAGGAGAACAAGATTAGACTTGAAGATAAGTGGATAGCAGATGTGACACTAATCCCCAATAGTGGAATATTTGAAGGGTGTAAGTTTGGTTGAGGCCATGCCACTCAAAAACATTTTTTGCAAAATATCAATCTAAAAGAGGGAGCTTTTTACGATTCCTTGTAAGGGACCTTATTCTAGCATGTTTGAAACACATTACCCTCTAAGTCCTAACATAAATATGTCTAGCTGAGGACAATTTCTATTGAGCATTGATGTATAACCCAGACTTCTTACATTCCAGGTGCCTGAGGGTAAACCCAAAAGGTTTAGATGATGAAAGCAAAGATTATCTTTCATTGTATTTACTGCTAGTTAGTTGTCCAAAAAGTGAAGTGAGAGCAAAATTTAAGTTTTCTCTGTTAAATGCAAAAAGAGAAGAAACAAAGGCAATGGGTAAGTGTATTTTTAAAATTATTCTGATGTTGACTTTCAGTGTGAGAAAGAAATTTTTGGGTTTTCCCGAAGCCTGTCAAAAGCGTCACTCTTTTATTCCTTGGAAATACTTCATGATTATGGCAAATCAAACCTTTCAGAAAATGTTGTACATACTATGTACAATTTCCATATAATTTTTTTATATTTATCCTTCCTTCCTTCCCTCTACTTTGCAATAGCTTGCTGGATTTTTTAAAGCTGATGTTTGTCTAGTTGACAGTACAGGGAATTCGTTTATTTAAATTCTGTGTTCCAGTTTTTTTAAAGTTCACTTTGTAGATATGCTTGGGAAAGTATGATGCTGTCTGTAAAGCCTTTCACAGAAAAAAAAAAGCTGCTAACATCTGTATTTCCATTTAATGAATATTTGTAGGATCTGTCAGTTTGTGACTATTGAGATGGCTAAACAATTGACTCCTTGATGTATCTTACTTGGGGTGTTTTAACAACCTGCTTCTGCATTCAAATCAAAGGGCAGAATGAGGTCTCAGGTAAGCCAGGCACCCTGCCATCTGGGTTAAATGAGGCCTCATTCTGTCCTTTGATTAATGTGCAGAATGCTGTTGATTGTCCTATTATGGACCTTTCTTATTTTTCTCTCCTGTTTCTTAAAATATACCAGTATAAATCAGTGGTGTTGACGCATTGTGCCCTGTGATGGACATACTCGGCTGTTTGAAAGACCTATTGGTGGCTCATGAATTTGCACAGTGGATACAGTTACTGGGCTAAGTTCAGTTCATTCTCCCATGTATTAAAATAACCAAATAACCACCGTATACCTCCTAGCATCCTGTTAGGTCCCACAGGGTTGGCCTCCTCCAGCTCCCGTCAGCTAAGCAATGCCAGCTAGAAGTTCCACGGAGGAGAACCTTCTCTATGGCAAGCGTGGCCTTGACCATCGTGTCTCCTTCTCCTTTTTTCTCCCCCCTCGTGTATGACTGAGTGAACGGATGAGTTTTTATTGTATAGGAAACTGTATTTTATTGTATGTTTTTGCCGCCTCGAGTTCCCCGAAAGGGGTGAAGAGGGTTAGGGTTATAAATCTAATAAATAAATAAATATGGCTGCACCAGCCCTCTGGAACCAACTACCCCCGGGGTATGGATCCTCCCTGACCTGCCGATCTTTCGCTGAGCAATAAAGACCTGGCTCTTCCAGCAGGCTTGGGACTAACGATCTCCACCCGAGACAAGGATTATAAATTGGTTTTAGTGTTGTCATATAAATGGGGTTTTAATTCAATTTTATCTTATGTTTTTATATATGTTTTTTTTTAATTGTTGTAAGCTGCCCAGAGTCCTACGGGAGTTGGGCGGCCTATAAATGAGATTAATAAATAAATAAATTTCACAGTCAAGAGCCTTTTCTCACTGGGATTAGCTTCTCTAGAACTGGTTCCCACTGGAATGCCATAAGTTACTGGTGGATGATAAATAGCTTTACTGCTTTTGTAACTATCATTAACAGCAGTACTGTTTTTTATAATATAGTGTTCCTCCATTTGACACCTTCCAGAGTTGATACCAGGCCAGGATTGTGAGAGCTGATCTCCAGTTTGACTGGAGAACAGCGGGATAGGAAAGCCTGCACAACCTTTGTAAAATGACTGTGTACATTTTCTAGGTAACATGTTCATTACCTGACTAATTGACACCCAAATATTACAAAATACTTTAAGATTACAGGTAGTCCTCAACTTACAAGACTTCATTTTGTAACTATCAAAGTTACAACAACACTAAAAAAAAGTGTTTTTTTATTAAATAATAAAATAATAAACTTATTTTATTTATTTAATTTAATATATAAGCTGTCCAATTCCCATAGGACTCCGGGCAGATGACTGTGTTTCACACTTGTGACGATTGCATCATCCCCATGATCACATGATCAAAATTCAGATGCTTGGCAACTGACTCATGTTTATGACGGTAGCAGTGTCCTGGGGTTATCTGATCACTTTTACAACCTTCTGACAAATAAAGTCACTGGGGAAGCTAGATTCAATTAACAATTATTTTACTAACTAAACAACTGCTATGTTTCACTTAACCACTGGACAAGAAAGGTAAATAAAATGGGGCAAACTCACTTAACTGTCTCACATAGCAACAGAAATGTTGGGCTCCATTATGGTCGTTAGTCGAGGACTACCTATATTTTTAAAAGCCAGTATAGGGTCTTTACAATCAAAAATATTTACCTCTATATTTTATTTTTGTGTGGTTGACAATTGAATCAAACGGCTGGTAATTTATATTAAACTATGTTCAATGCACAGCAAGTGAGGCAGTTTCTTAGCCAAAAATGTATTCATGGATACATAGATTGCTATTAATAATATAATGACTTCAACTCAGTAGGAACCTTGGATTTCATTTCTCATCTGTAATTATTTTAAAATGTCTTTTAATTGAATATACTCCTGTTTTATTTATTTACTACTAGAAAGCCAAAGAGCATATCGATTTGTTCAAGGCAAGGACTGGGGTTTTAAAAAATTTATTCGAAGAGACTTTTTACTTGAGGAAACTAATGGTCTTTTACCAGATGACAAGCTTACGCTATTTTGTGAGGTAGGTAATCAATCTGTGCTTTTTAAAATAGAATATTGGTTTCCATGGCTATGAATGAGAAATGAGGAGAACTTTAAATGTTAAGTTTATCCCTTCTGTATTAAAGAAACACCCTGATCAAAGGTTTGAGCTTAATGGTTTTCTTACGTATTTGATGCAAGATCCATTTTCTATAAATAGGTTGCCCATTAGACACATTGCTATTTAGCACAAGATGAAAAGAAGCCTGAAGAATACTCCTGTGATTGATGTCTATCTGTCGGTCAGTCAGTCAGTCAATCAATCAATCAATCAATCACGGTAGTATTCCAACTCCCACTCCATCTTCATGAGACTGTTTGCATGTTTCCAATGCTTCACTTTATTCTACATTGCATTGGGATCTATCATAGGATCCAATTGGTTCTGCATTGATATATTTTTAAATGAAGTCCTATTGGATAACTCTTAAGTTTTTCTTTAGTCAGGCCAGTACACTTTACATTGGTTGCCAGTAGCTATTCAAAGATTTGTATATCTTCATGGCTGCAGGCTATATAATCTATTACTTGCATTTTGTTCCTCAATTATTGACTAGTTTAAGATTTTTAAGAATTCACCAAAACAGAAAAATTTATGTTCTGTAGAAGCGTGACTTTGTAAACTTGTGCCGTAAGTTTTTCGTTCTCAATTTTGGAACTTCTGTCAGTGCTTCAGCTCCTTGGAGAAACAGGGATAGCTTAAATCACAGGTGTCAAACTTGCCGCATCACTTTGCCATCACGTGACATTTTGTGATGTTTTTCCCATTCACAGAGCTGAGGTGGGCATGCCTGTGTGATGCATCCGGGCTGTGGCCAGTTAGACACCCCTGGCTTAAATTGACCTGAACTTTGAATGCAAAGTCTTAAAAGAAAGAATAGTTGATTTCCATAATGAATGTGTAATGATCATGGTGATCCTGGACCTTTCCTGATTAGCTTACCTACCAAGAAAACAGAGAGGAATAGTTTAAGAAGATGGAGTTTCTGACTCACGAATTTGATGTGCTAAAATTAGGAATTGTGCCGTGAAACTGACAAAATTGCTTTTGTCACAACAGTTGTGGTTTTTCATTACATTGATAATGCTCTCCATGACATGTGATGTTTAAAAATTCTTCTAACATCCTTCAGGTTTAAATCTGTTAACGATGTTACAAAATTAAGGTAACTTTTCTCAACAAACCAAGTGTTCATGAATGCTTGGAATAGTGAAAGTTGTTTAGATTAATTTAAAAATCCAATCAATATAAATACTCTGATGAAATAGATCCTTGGCTTAAATCAATAAATCACTGTTTATTATGTCAGTAACCTAAACTGTTTTAGTAAAATCCAGAAAGACTGCTTATGGTGTTTCCAAATGAAAACTAGTGAAGGAGGTTACAGTCTCAGTACAGTGAGTGTTAAATATACTTTGGTTGGTTATCACTGCTGCTGGGAACTGATTAGTGGCTTAGGAAGATGATAGATGCTGTAAGTTTGCTTTGATCTTTGTATTTACAAGAAATATGTGCAAAAAATTCTTGGCAAGTTTACAACTTAATTATGTGCCATTATATTGTGCATGAAGAATAATTGAAATGTGGCCCTTGAGACTAAATGGTACAAATGTACTGCATCTTATTTTAGTTAGATAGACAGGCTAAATTAGCTGTGTGATGAATTCGTTATGAATACAATTATTGCACTGATAAGTGGATGTAACAAGCCTGAATCTGAAAGGATTCTCATGTTATAAAATATTCCTGAATCAAACAAGTCGACTGCAAACCAAAACTGTTAGAGGCAAATGTTTAATATGGACAAAGGCAAGGTGCGCGCGCAACGGATAAAATCTGTTGTATTGTATTGCAGTGGTTTTGGTGCATTGATTCAAAAGCATCCAGTTTTGCACTTTGTTTTCTTAACTCTTTTTGGAGCTTCAGGTATTGTTTGCAAACATGGTGAACATAGTTAGCTGTAAAATACAAGTAGTCCTTATTTAATGACGACTGGTTCAGCAACTGTTCAAAGTTATTACAGTGCTGAACATGGAGATTTATAGCCTGTCCTCATACTTGCGTATGTTGCAGCATCTCCATGCTCACATGACAGCAATTTGGGCACTTGGCAACCAACTACCAATTACAGTGATTGCAGCTGGGGTTATGCAATCGTTCTTTGCTACCTTCATTGCGAGCTTCTGACTAGCAAGGTCAATGGGAAAATTGATAGAAGGTTGCAACCGGTGACCGTGACACTGCACTTAACAATCACATAGGATTCACTTAATGATGGCAACCAGAACTCCTGCAACTGCCCTAGGTTGGTGCAGTCATACGACTCATACTTTAGAACTGTGTCATTTAGCAATGATTGATAAGTGAGGATTACCTATAGTTCCTCGTTTTTGCTATTGAGATGATTCTAGGTTGTTGGGTCTTTTTGAAAATCTGGTGGCCAATTGTGGGGAGGAATATGGCAGGCACCCTGAAAAAAGAGCATTAACTCTTCATTTCCAGTAACCTCAGGTGAATGCAGATTACTGAAGGCAGAGAGGCTTTGTGTGTGGACAGAGGTCTGTAGATGTACAGTATGTGTTTTATGAAATCTGAATGCACATACATAAGGTAGTCCTTTGCTTGTTATCATTTAATGACCGTTCAAAGTTACAACAGACTTTAAAAAAGCTACTTACACCCATCTTTGAAGGTATGACTGTTGCTGCACCCCTCAGTCTGCAAAGCTGGAAAGGTTGGGGAACTCCAAAATACAAGATAAAGCAATTATATTGTATATATTGCTGTTAGGTTTCATTAGGAGCAGATTTCAAACAACAACCTGTATTCATCTCTTGCTTTTACTTAATATGCTGATAGTACAGTACATGTTGAGTTGTATTTGTCAAATTGGTTTGTTGGTCTATTTTGTTTTCCTAGCTAAATTTATTTTTATTATTTATTTATTTATTAATTTTTATGCCGCCCAACTCCCAAAGGACTCTGGGCAGATTACATCATGGATAGCAATAGCACTCAGATTTTATATACTGCTCATCAGAGCTTTATAACACTCCCCAAGCAGTTACAGGAACAGCTTATTGCCCCCAACAATCTGGGTCCTCATTTCACTGATCTTAGAAAGGATGGAAGGCTGAGTCAACCTTGAGCCTGGGGATTCGGTCTGACAACCTGTTGAACAAGTCAGCAGAAACTACAGTGCTTCATTTAACCACTGTGCCACCAAGGCTCAATATCATGATTTGGTGACATCAGAAATACCAGTAGTTTGGAATGAAATGAAACCAGTTGCCTAATGTATGCATTATTGCTCTAGGAGAACCTTAACATTACAGTTATTGATATATTATTTACTGTTTTGATCAGGTAAGCGTGGTCCAAGACTCAGTGAATATATCAGGACTATCCAGTACAAACACCTTAAAAGTACCCGAATGTCGACTAGCTGAAGATTTAGGCAACCTCTGGGAAACCACAAGATTCACAGATTGCAGTTTTTATATAGGAGGGCAAGAGTTCAAAGCTCATAAATCTATCCTTGCAGGTATCTTTTACTTCTGTCTTGTTTCATAGTTTTTGTTACAATCTTGACCTACTACTAACATTCAAGTCTCTTCCCACAGCTCGTTCACCTGTTTTTAATGCCATGTTTGAACATGAAATGGAGGAAAGCAAAAAGGTGAGTGGAGTGCTGCTTTCATTTCTGTGGAATGATATCCCAGAAGACCTTATCTTTGAATCAGCATAAGATGACTGAAACCAATCAGTCAGTTAAATGAGCAGCCCCCAATCTGTCTGGCACCAGGGACCAGTTTTGAAAGGAAAATAGTCTTCCACAGACCAGGGGGCAGTGGGGTGGTTTCGTGCACAGCCTAGCTTTCGCACATGCACCAATGAAGCTTTACTCACTTGCCCACCGCTTGCATGACCCAGTTCCTAACAGGCCACGGGCTGGTACCAGTCCAGGGCCCAGGAGTTGGGTGTGCTGGGTTAAATGGAAAAAACTTGTGGGCCAAATAGTATTTCACAATTTATTTGAACATTGCATTTAAAAATATAATACTATATGAAGTGTTCCAAATGTGTGACACGTAAAATAAAATAAAAGTGTTTAGAGAATGTTGTGGATATTCATTTGCAGGTAGGTTAGTAGATCACATGATTCTGTTGGGTGTGTTAACTGAAACCCTGACATTGCAGCATCTGTTATAAAATTGGCCTTTCTGGATTGAATATGCCAATCTAAGGATATGGAAAGCATGAGGTTGTCTGTCAAAACTATCCTGTCTGTGGAGAATCTAATCATCCGGGTCATGGTTGTCCCAAAAGTGCTTTTCAAAAG
>JANHGC010005440.1:0-11422 GCA_027560395.1 Boaedon fuliginosus | reverse complement strand
GCTGGGGACTTCTGGGAGTTGAAGTCCACCCATCTTAAAATGGCTGACGTTGGGAAACACTGAGCTAGAGGATCACCCGAACCTGTAGCAGCCCACCCCTGATTTGGAGTGAAATTTAGCAATGCACTGCAGTAGTGGAAGGGCTGTTCTATTTTTCCAGTTTTTTCCCCTCTCCCCATTAAAAATCATCCATTCCTCATGTAACTTTTGAAGCCAAAACTCAGAGCTGAGCTATTTGTCCCTCTTCTCTCAAACCCCTGTTTTTGTTCTGAGGTAAAATTAACTCTCAAGTTGAGTCCCGGTGACTTGTGTGTACAGTTACGTGTCATTCTTTTGGCAACGTTATAGAAGGGGAGTGCCATTGCTCTCTTCTCGGATTTTTTTTGTGTTTCCTCCTAGCCTACCCTATAGCTCTAGGCTCTCCTTGTGGTCTCCTATCCAAGAAACAACCAGATCCAAATCTATCTGGTGTTGTGTTGTTTTTTAGATCAGCCAAGTGAGGCTAAATGGGCCATGTAAATACCATTAATTACTTCAAATTTTCATTTTATGGTCATGAACCAAAACCCTAAACCAACATGTAATTCCTACCCTCTTTTGTGAGCCTTCCAAAATCTCCAAACTGCATTGCTAATTTTTTAGAGTGCAGTTTTTGCATTTTGGTAATAGGAAGTCCAGGATAATAAGCAGAATAAAAGAGAAAGAAGATAACAAAATATAAAGACCTGCAAATGGAGTAGAACAACTGTGGGAAAAGAAAGCAAAGGTAGTGCCAAAAGTAATAGGCACCTTTGGTGCCATCCCAAAACATCTGGAGCACCACCTGAACACTTATCAACATTGACAAAGTCATCATCTGTCAATTGCAAAAGGAGCCTTTACTAGGAACAGCTTACATCTTGCAACAGTATAACACTATCGAACATCCACATCTGCCTATCCCAGGTCCTTCGGTGGAATTTGATAGAAGGATAAACATGCCAAATCCAGTCTGAATATCTTCATGACTGTGTGCTGAATGTTCTCCAGAAACCAGAGGTAACATATCAAACTAAGCCACTTTATAGGTCTTTCTGTTCCAACCAGTGAACAGACAGAACTTCTCATGCTGGAAGCTGGATTAAACATCAAGGAGGCTGATCCTTCTGGATAGGAGGCTAATTCTGCTGACTGCCAGCAGTTGCAGTTCGAATCTCACCGGTTGAAGGTCAACTCAGCCTTCCATCCTTCCAAGGTTGGTAAAATGAGGGTGCTGACTCTGTAAAAGAGGGCTGTAAAGCTCTGTGAAGCAATATATAAGTCTAAGTGCTATTTCTATTAACTCACATAATATTTGTCAAGCATGCTCCTTTATATAAGTGTTTATATTATAAATACCTGTTTGGTATTTTTTTTTAAAAAAAGTTCATCTTTCATTCTTTATTGGAACGAAAAGATCTGGTCTGAAGACTGGGCAGAGAAAGTCATTTCCATCAGCTGAATTGTGCCAACAATAGGAATGCTATCAGCTGTGCATGGACAGACTTTGCCATTGCTGTACAAAGAGAGCAATTATGGGAGCCGGTGTGTGTAATTTTGCTAATGCTACCTGACTTCATGCTTCCAAACTGCAATAATGAAATTTATTTGTGATGTCTGTTGCGAAGAATGCAAATGGAACGTTCCACTGAGCACTTGTAAATAGTAAATAGAGCATGAAATTATTTTCTCACAACAGTTCTACAAAGTGTACACTCCTTCCACCCCACCCAATTTTGCCTCCTATTTAAACCAGCATTGTGCTTTGGGAAGTCTGAAAATTAGTGGCAGAAGGACAGTTAATGGGGAAAAAAATACCAAGCAGAAAGCCCTTTTTGACAGGTGGGTTCTCTCTAGAAAGAAAGTAGGCTTGGAGAAATCCTGGTGAAAACAGCTGAGCAAGATATGTATTCCAAAGAAATATAATGGGTTTGAACAGTAATCCATAACTTCAAATACAGATTCACCAAAATAGAGGTGTCAGGGTATTGGGAAGAGACATAAAGCTGCATATATAAATCGTTTTGCATGTTGGCACTGATCTGTGCTCATAATACATTAAAAAAAAGCTGCAGACTACATTGTCGGGTTGGCAAGAAGTTGGAGTCAGTGATTCCTTTTTCTGCCAGATGACAAAAAAAAGGAATGGTGTTAATTTGCATGGACTATTTTTTTTAATTATTTAATATCCCACCATTATTTTTACAAATAACTCAAGGCAGTTGTCAAGCACAGAAAATCAGGTGGTTCAAATGACTACAGGTTTATTGCATGTTAATACTACAAGAATAGGAACTACTAATGGTCAAAGCGAGTTGGCAGTAGATAAGAATCATTGGGATTCAAGGTGGGCTGGACTTAGATCTCTTGTGGGCACGAAGGGACTTGAGACTGCTAACACATTTGACCCCTCCCGCAGGCTCAGCCTGGTCATCTCTTACAGCAGCAAACATGCCTAATACTCTTTCCTCCTATTTTTTCCCACAACAATCTTGTGAGATGAGTTGGACTAAGAGAGAGAGGGACTGGCCCAAAGTTACACAGCTGACTTTCATGCATAAGATACAATTAGAACTCACATTCTTCTGGTTTCTAACCTGGTACCTTAACCGCTAAACCAAAATGGTTAATTTATACTGAACATGTCCAAATTGCAAGCACTGATTAGAAACAAAATATATTTTACATGCAAGATGCTAATGTTTGAAAGTTCCTGCTGTCCCCTCTTTAAGATCTTTCTTTTTAAAGAGACAGACTCCTTACTCAAAGCAGGCACCCACACTAAAAAAAATCCTGCTTAAATAGTATATATCCAAATGAAGGAAGGGAAAGCGACCATATCTTTGAATTATTTATCTCACTGAAAAACAGCCAATGCCTCCGTAAAGTTACAAAATAGTTAATTATAATACTACTACTGAAGAAGAAACAAAATTTCATAATACAGGTAGTCCTCGACTTACAAAGGAAGTTCCTTTGACCTCCATGGCTTTTGCTCTGCTACAGTATGCATTGTCAGCTGCGAGGATTTCTATAGAGACATGCGTGTCTTTCCAAATCATTCCAGTCAATTTAATTTACTTGGTCAACTCCAATCAAGGTGTAGAAACATGTTTGCAACGATCAAGAGAAATGAGAGGCACCTGAGCAAAATTTGAAGTGTTGCAAAGGGTCTGCATACTTATGCCAATGTGATATTTCAGGTTTTTTTCTAGCCACTGCACAGCTGTTGGATCAGAGTGTTTTCAGAATACCACAAAGATTTTGAAGGCAATCCCGCACAGCATGCTTTTGACAGCCGATCAGGAAGCGCGTCCACAAAGCGGGTAACCAGCGAACCAGGAGAAACCCATCCCTGTCCCCACTATTAAGGCTTCCTAAAAGTTGAATCTTTCAAAAAGCCTTTGGAAGATACTTTGGCAATTACAGACTAAGGGTAGGAGCCTGAAGGTCCCATTCTGTGCCAGAATGGTTGATTTTATGTGGCTTATTACTTCCATATCTTGAATACCACCTAGAATCCTTTCTAAGTAAGACAGTTAAAAAAATCAAATCAATCCAATAAATAAATAAATAAAGGGTGTATTGTCATCCCTCTCTGTTTAATGTTGTCCATAGCTAATGTTCTCCCCTTCCACAGTGTGGTTTCTCCTTTTTCTTACATAAAACATTCTTATTCTGACAGCCACTCTAATCTCCAAGTTGTATATCTGACTTCTATTGATTGCTATCTTGTCAGTGTATTTATATCCTAATTTGCTGATCCATCCAAAAATGGTATAAATTATTCGTTGTTTCAATAGCTAATCAAGGAGATAATTATGAAAATATGCATGTGTTTCAAGAATCTTCATTGGACAAAGGATATTCCTTCCCCAAGAAGAAATGAGTGTGGTTTTTTTTCCCCCCAGCATCCTGTAAATTATGCTGTCACATTCTGGACTCAATTAAAACGTCAGTCATATTTTCCATAGTTCAAACAGTCCGTGCTCTACGCCTCCGGGAAGGTTTCTGTGTGTCTAGTTCTGATTTGGCCACACTAATAAAAGAACTGTATGGAATGAGATATGTGCCGAGCAGGACGGCAGGATGTCAAATTTGTACCAAAATAATGAGTTAGCACCAAATGCTAATTAAATATTGATGAAAGTCATACTTTCAATTATCTTCATTATGGACTGAAATTTTACATAGACAGTAAGGCTTGGAGTAGGAACACATATTGTAATTAGTTATGCAGTATAAAAAAATACAAGTTATTTTTCTTCTGGGAGAAAACTGCCTGAGCTGAAAGAAATTGTTCAGCAGTGACAAAAAGGCAGATATTCCCTGTGGTGATTCAGTTTCATTTAATTTTTGTACAGTTAATGTGTGTATTGGAGTAAGGATTTTTCTGATAACTACTGCGAGGAAGGCAGATTTAGTTGATAAAAAGGATACAGTGTTAATCAAATGAGAGAAAGGGCCTGGGTGTTGAGAGAAGTTATCCAAGTTTTGCATTTGTACATATAAATCAAAGCCTATTACGCGGATCCCAAAGTAAACAACTTTGTTAGAGTGCAGCACATGGCAGCGTGGAAATGAAGGTGGCTGCTTGAGCTTCTTGTTAGTTTGACTTTGGCTTAGTATGACATATGAACCTAACCACTGTGATTTGCAAACCAAGATTTATGGTTTGGTATTTGTGTGTTAAAGGAGGCCTGGTGGTGCAGTGGTTAAAATGCAATATTGCAGGTAAACTGACATGAGCCCAACCCGTGTCATAGGTTTGTTGCCAGTTCAATCCTGACAGGGCTCAAGGTTGACTCAGCCTTCCATCCTTCCGAGGTCATGAGATTTTGGAGGACAATAACGCTGACACTAAACTGCCCAGAGAGTGCTGTAAAGTACTATGGGTAGTATATAAGCCTCAAATGCTATTGCTATTAAACTGGTAAACACAGGTACCTGGATGTAAACTCATCTCTCCTTGGCACCCATCAGCTTTCCCACTTGCTTTTATTTTATTTTATTTTATTTTTAAATTAAAAATGGAATTTGCACATAATAGGGGTCTACAACAAGATGAAATATGAAAGCCAACTGGGATAATTTTGAACCAGACCAGTCAGTCTCTCTGAGCCCAGCCCATGTCGTAGGTTTGTTGCCATGAGAAAAATAAGGGGCAGGGGTATTATGTATGCCAGTCTGAATTCTATGAAACAAAAGCAGGTTATAAAACTAATAAACTGTACAAGCCCTGTCCTTTAATACTTTTGTTACAACTCTCACTAAAATACATAAAAGGTACTGATGGTATCACAGTGTCACAGTGTATATTTGGTCATTAGTCTTCCCTTCATGAAGAAGAAATTAGTATTGAAGCTCCCAACAACTCTTACAATACTTTGCTTTGGACCATGTTTCTAGGTGCTCTTGAACACCTCAAGCATGGTCCAAAGCAAAGTATTGCAAGAGTTGGTGGGAGCTTCACTACTAATTTCTTCTAAATGAAAATAGATCTATCTAATAATGGGGTTGTGGGACTGGCTGTGTTCATGCTGTCGTTTTGTAAGAATACCTATAACATGCTCCCCAAATCCCAAATATGCCCACTTGCTAAAACTAGTTGGGACTCCAAACTTAGCTTTCTGTGTGAATCACATTATTTTGAATTGTTCTATAAGCTATGGGTCAATGTAGTGCCTTACTCATCTTTTATGATAAAAGGCAGAATAGCTTTATTGATTAATACCTGTAGAAAGACAGGTTTAAAAAACTAATTCTGCAAGTGAGTCTCAAAGTAAAGTCCTGAACTCCTAGGCCTTGTCTCCTTGCTATCTATTCTGGAAGGAGAGACCTCAAAAGCTCTTATACAAAGATAAAATGGTCCTAAATATCAAGGGATATTAGCAGAAGGCTATATAAATACCAAGTGAAAATAAATTTGATGGATGGGTTCTATAAAGAGAATTCTGGTTTTGGGCTTATGCCTTCTTAAAATAAAATAAAACTTATTAAACAAAACTGAAATCTTAGCCACAGCATGGGGAATTAAATACCAAATGCTACTAAGAGCCATTTAATTAAACCACTTTTCTTAATAATGCAGAGGAGGAAGGAAGGACAGTTCATTTGGACATGATAACTGAAAATCTAAATCTTGCAATATACAGTGGATTGGGGGCAGGGAGCAAAAAGAACAAAGAAAAATAAAATTTTGGATTATTTTTTAGAATAGGAGCTGTTAACAAAATGACATTTTTTCAATTAATCCTGAGGCGAACAGCTGATGTAACCTCTCTGATATAAAATTAAACAGAACATGTTTCTGCAAATAGTATAATTGCTATTTATGTGAAGTTGTGCAAAATTGAAAAGAGGTTCGCTAAGGCAGCAATCCAAAACATATCTCCATATCAATTTTGAAACACAAGAAAGAAAAATAAAAGGTTTTAGAATGGAACTCACAATCCTCAAACTTGTATATTATTGAAAATCTTCAGGGAGCTTTCAAACATGCAGGGATGCAAAGAACAAGAAGAGTTCTGCAAGGGACAGTGGTAAAAATTTCCAAAGCAAGAATAGAAAAACTATTGGCCACAGGAAATGCTTTGCCAAAATAAGTACTTTGTACTTATAAGTACTCCTGAAACCATTCCAAACTTTAGGACCTATCACATTCATTCTTTTCTGCTTTGAATCTAGTAGCAATTGCACAAAAATAGTAAATATGAATTAATAATTGCATAAATATGTTTAACTTTGTTAAACATATAGAGATGTCAGCTTCTGGAACACATAATTTGTATCATACAATAATGTCTAAGGATATATCTAAGCAAAAAGAAATATAAGATCACTCTAGGCTTTCCTAATTTGGGGCCCTTGAGATTTTTTGAACTACTCTTATCACCCCCAGCCAGTATCACGAGAACTCTTTATTAGGTTTAACAGATTAACAGAGTTGGAAGGGATCTTACAGGTCTTCTAGTCCAACTCCAACCCCAAAGTCCAAACAGGAGACCCTACACCATTTCTGACAAATGGCAATCCAGTCTCTTCTTGAAAGCTTCCAGTGATGAAGCTCCCACAACTTCTGAAAGCAAGCTGTTCTATTGGTTGATTGTTCTCATTGTCAGAAAATGTCTCCTTATTTCCAGGTTGAATCTCTCCTTGTTCAGTTTCCAATCATTATTCCTTATCTGGCCTTCGAGTGCTTTGGAAAATAGCTTGACTCCGTCCTCTAGCAGCCCCTCAAATATTGCAACACTGCTATCATGTTTCCCCTGGCCCTTCTCTTCACTAGACTAGCCATGCCGAGTACTTGCAACAGTTCATTGTATGTTTTAGCCTCCAGTCCCCTAATGATCTTGGTTGCTCTTCTCTGCACTTTTTCTAGAGTCTCAACATCTGTTTTATAGTGTGGTGACCAAAACTGGATGCAGTATTCTAGGTGTGGTCTTACTTTATAGAGTGGTAAGATCCATCTGGATATTGAGACTATCATCTAGGGTGTTGGCTATTCCTGCTAGCTTAGTATCATCCACAAATTAGATACGTTCCCCTTCTATTCCTTCATCTAAGTCATTTATGAAGATGTTGAAGAATACTGGTTCTAAGACCAGTCTTGTGGTACCCCACTGCTTCTCTCCATGTAGACATAATATCATTAAGGACTACTCATTGAGTACTGTTTGTAATCCAGTTACAAATCCATCTGATGGTGATGCTATCTATTACTATCTTTTTTCTAGCTTATCAAGAAGTACAGTAGGTTGTGGTCTACTTTGTCAAATGCCTTGCTGAAGTCTAAGTATTGTCAGTATTATAAAATATATATCCATAGTGTAGCCATTTTCTAACTGCCAAAATCATAGTGTGGGAATTAAGGGGTGGATGTGTAAGGGAGTTGAGTAGATAGTCAAAACAAATAGTTGAACGAAGTCAAGGTCGTTGGTGTCTGCAGCTGGTGGAAGAAGAATGGGCGCCAAGTGGAAGAGTGGGTGATAGGGGGGTTTGGTTTTGGACACTTTTGTGGGAAGGGTTAGAATGCATATTAGTTTCAAAATTCCTTTGGCTGTGCCAACATGAATTTCCCAAATAAAAGCTATTCTTGGATGGACTTGTCTCTGAGTAGTAATGGATTTGGGGGAGTCTACTTGGAATGCTGGCAAGAATATTATGTCCACAGCGTTTCCTTGATCTAATTTAGTCACAATGTTGGAGAATGATGGTTTGACATGACCTATTTTTAACAAACCCATGCTGACTTGTAGTTATTACTTTATTCATTTCAAGTATCAAATTGGGAAAGATTAGAGTAGAAAACAGGAAGGAAAATGGATATTTCCCATTGTTTTTGAGTGTTTTAAACTCATTTTTTAAGCTACATTTTTAAGTATACATGGAAGCTGGAAAGGAATTAGTTTAGATAATAATAGTCTTTACTGTTTGCAATTTTTAAAAATCTAATTAAACACAGTATTAGTCTGGATAAACCCAAGGTGAATCTTAACTGTATAATTTTGGGGTTTTTTTTCCTAATTGTAAGGCTTGCTAATATGAATGAGCTTAAAATGCACATCCAATATTGAATGTTTTTCTGCATATACTGTAGATCTTTCCATTCATGTTTCTTTATTAGGACCTGCAACAGATCCTCTGTGAAATAATTTTCTCAAGTAGTTGCAGACAAACCTTTTGCAAGATCAGCTTTTTTGCTTAAAGTACCTGGAGGTGAACTTGCTAAAAAAATAAATAGCAAAAAAGTTTTATACTTTTTACTTGTGCTAAAGGAATTTAGATTTAAACATAATGAGGCTGAAATTGATTTTTCAGTAAACTTATCACGTCACTTTTGAATTTTGAAGCAGTAACTATCAAATTTATATTTCGCATCTAAGTATCTGCAGAACTACTAGACTTAGAAAAGACACCCAAAATCTCTTGGTTTCCCTTGATTCAAAATAGTCAAGCTGACTAATTGGTGATTGTCATCTCCTGTGATTAGCAATAACTATATTTTGAAAATATATTCCCACAAATTTGCTTTCAGTTGAATTACTATATTATTAATATATACTAGTGATTTTACTGATTTTTCCTTGCAACCTCTTCATTTGGCTGGAATGTTTGATGTTATAGATTGAGGACATATTTCTCTTCATCACTAATATTCACATAGATATTATCTGGTAGGATAAAATTTATTTATTTATTTATTTTAGGAAATTTATACTGCCGCCTATTCACACATGGCGACTCATTAAAGAAAAAATTTAAAGAAATAAATAAATATAGGTGTTTTATCTGAGGTGATCTCAATAAATAATTAAGACAACATCATACAATTTTTATTTGGAGCCAATACCATGCATTAAATCATTAACTTTCAACTCCTTCGGGACTTGGGCAGCATAGAAATGTAATAAAAAAGGTAATAAATAAATAAATAAATAAATAAATAAATAAATAAATAAATAAATAAATGCTGATTGAAAGTCCAGTCTTTTGTATGATTTTGCAATGTGAACATGAGCTTTGATGCACTGTTACCATTTTCAGAGACTCAAGTCCTGCTACCCATTTTTGGAGTTCTTCAATATGACATTCCAAAGTCAAATATGGAAGAATAATATAGTATTATTCCCCCCAAATGTATGAAAGGTTAAAAATGAAGCGGTTAAAGAAGTTGAACTTGAAAATGAAGCGGTTAAAGAGGTTTTCCAGAACTCATCTGGAAAACTGACAGCCCAGCAGCCCAGGTTTGTGAGCTGAGCAGTGTGCAACTGGGTGAGTTTCTGTTACTCGCCCTAGCTCCTGCCTACCTAGCAGTTTGAAAACATGCGTATGTGAGTAGATAAATAGGTACCACTTCGTTGGGAAGGTAACAGAGTTTGGTGTATAGTCACGCTGGTCACATGATCATGGAAATGTCTTTGGATATGGATGGTTCCCTTGGCTAAGAAATGGAGACAAGCACTGTCCCTTAGACTCAAACGCAACTGAACAAGGGAAGCCTTTTATATTAATAATAAATCCTATAGATGTCAGTTCTTCAAGGTAGACTGAGTTAAGAAACAGCTTTCAGAAGGACTACTCTGGAACCCTGCTATTGTAATAACAACATCCTGAAAGCTTGCTGCAGTTTCCTTCTGCACTCCCTTATATTATATAGTATCAGGACAGGATTATTTTAATTTCTTTTTTAATTTTCTTATGCTTACTTCATTTCCATGGCCGAGATTTTATTTATAGTCTCTTTTATCTGTGAAGAGCTCTTGCATTCCCATCTTCAATTCTGCCTTCTCCTATGATAAGTTACTAGGATACAGAATATCAATTGCAGACTCTTTACACAGATGTTTCTTACCAGATATGTATGATGCTTTAATTATTCATTACTCTGCACAGCTAGAAATGTATTTTGGATTTATATAGGAGTGTTCAATTAACTTCTACACAGAAATGGTTTTTGTGCAGTAATTGGGTAATATAAAGTGTGCTTTCTTTTCTTAAAACCAACATATTCCAAATGAGAATTTTTTCGCCACTTCCGTAGCAAGTCACAGGTAAACCTTGACTTAGAAATGGTCATTTAACCACCATTTAGAGTTACAATGGCCTCAGAAAGAATGCTTTCTGGCTTGTAAAGCAGTTCCAGCTGTCATAAAATGTCTCCCTCCCCCAGTCATATGGCTACATTTGGGTTTGTATGCCGCATGCATGAACCAATCATACATGTGAGCTATTGGCAACTGGCTCACATGTATGACCGGTTCCAGTATCTCATAGTCATGTGACCACAATTTGGCACTTTTTGCTAGTTTCTGGCAAAAAATGCCTTTTGGGTAAAATAGATTTGGGCTTAGAATATTCAAAGATTGCTGTAAAAATGGTCATAAAATTGGGTCTGGTCACATGAATGCCTTGACTTCACAACCTCACAAGCAAAAGTGTAGTCATATCCTTTTTGGGATATGCAGCAGTATGCAAAATGCAAAAAAGAAGGAAGAAATGGTAAGTCAAATTAAGGACATGAGACAAGAGAAAGAAAATTAAATATGTTGACATTACTACATTACCAGCAGAATTCCAGCCAATTCAATGGTTTAGTTTAAACCTTTAAGGCTCTAGATGTCTTGGTGCCTACATACTTAACCAGAATTAGCGAGTCTGTTTAACCTGTGTCTCCATCCCACATGAAGTTAAGGGGAGGGCAGCCAGAGACAGATTTTCTCAAGTTATGGTATCACATTGTGAAACACCCACTGAGATAAGGATACCCCCATCTATTTTGAGATCCACTGATCTGTCTAGACCAGGGGTGGGCAAACTACGGCCCGTTGCGCCTCAGAGGCCGGCCCGCCTTGCAATATTGGCTGGCCCCGCCCCTTTCCTCCCACCCCTCCCTGCCATGATT
>JANHGC010005438.1:70585-82508 GCA_027560395.1 Boaedon fuliginosus | reverse complement strand
AGATAGATAGATAGATAGATAGATAGATAGATAGATAAATAAATAAATAAATAAATAAATAAATAAATAAATAAATAGTTGTGGAATATTTCCCACATATCTATGAGGAAAGAAGGGGTATCTTCGTGGTTTACATTTCATTTTGAACTTTGCCCCTGATTTATTCTTTCTTTGACTCTCTTTCAAGAATGCAATATAAAAAGTGTCACTCTGGAGCCCTAAGATGAAACAGTAGTTCTTAGAAAAATGAATGCTGAGAGCAATTTCACACTTGAACTTTTCTCGCTGGTTTGGTTTTCTGTCCCCATTGTGTATATCGGTTGCCCAATATTTGCAGGGGAAGAGAAATAAATTATAACCTGTCCATGTGTTGCCTAAGTTAGTCTAAACTATCAGGAAAAGTAATTCCTGATAGTAATAGCAACAGCAGCACACAAATACAGGTAGACCTTGACTTATGACCACAATTGAACCCAACATTTCTGTTGCTAAGCGAAACATTTGTTAAATGAATTGCCACGGTTGTTAAGTGAATCATTGAAGTTGTTAACTTAGTAACATGATTGTTAAGCGAATCTAGTTTCTCCATTGACTTTGCTGGTGACAAAGTCACAAAATGTGATCAAATGACCTTGGGACACTGCAATGACATAAATTTGAGTCAGTTACCAAGCATCCAAATTCTGACCTTGTGGCCATGCGCGGGGATGCTGCAATGTTGGTAAGTGTGAAAAAGAATCATAAATAACTTTTTCCTATGCCAGTTCTTAAGTGAAACATTATAAGTCAAGGACTACCTCTACCTTATTAAAAGCAATCTATGAAATGATTTAGAAAGAGACTTCATGTTGCATATTGTTCTCTAAAGGTCTCTTATATTACAGCTCTATACTGTGTTTGTGAACTTTTATTCTCTGAACTATATTGAGTTGTAATATGTCATTCCAACAAAACATGGTTTATTGGCAGATGAGTAAGTTCAAATGTACAGTATGTACCTTTCTCTTTTCCCAGTCCTAACAAGCTTCTGCAAATATTTTGTCTTCTCAGATCAGTTTCTACCATGCTGACATGAAACTACTTCTGAAAACTGGAGTCTAGAAAGACTTCTCCATGATTCATTGCAAGGACCAATTATAGCTGAACACAGGACATGCAAGTCTTGACTTATGTTCAATCAACCTAGAGCAAAATAGACAAAATGTCAATTATCATTGGTTCATATATGTGACATGAAATCCAGTTGTGGCTAACCTTTTTATCCTCTGCACATCTCAAATTTTTCAACCCATTTCCCTCTCTATCAAAGAGTTTTCACCTCGGTACCATTTGTAAAGTATTTTCTCCATCAAATGTCTATTTATCTGTCTTTGTTTTTGGTTCATGAATTTTCTGACCCATATTCCTTTACACATGACACATTCTGTTTAATATTTGCTGCAAAATGTTCAGCTTTTCAGCCAAGGCACTTCATTATCTGCATAGAAAGGTACGTCATTCATGTCTCCAACCAGAAGACCTTTAACATTACCCAAGTGTTCACATATATATACCTAGAGAGAGGTCTTGTGATTGAGGACACACATACCCACATACATATTCAGACAGACAAAACTTTATTTCTTCATTGACCAATACACAATCAATACAATCAATGCCACACATTCACCCATACATTATACATACTTATTTTACTCCTTGTTTAAGTTTATCACATTCACTAAGCATTCCATCTAACTTTACACTTTATTTCCATCATACAGCATTCTTATTTCAACAGCCAAACCACCTCCCACTTCCTATTTGTGTAAAAGATTTTGTAATGAAAACCATTCATTATATTAAAATTATATCAAAATTGTCTCTAAACCAACATATGTGCAATAGACATTTCTCACATTCATACAAGTGATGATATTCTAACCGGTTCGCATAATTGCAGGGTTGCCCTCAACCGGAAAGAATATTGGCACTGACCACATCCATCTGCCCCGTTCCACCAGCACCACCTGAGCAAGGTATGCTCTGAGGCGGCACGTTGGACTCTGTGATCTCACAGCCAGTTAAAACTGGCTGTCAGGCTATGTGCCACCAAACCCACACCCCACATTGCCTCACAGGTGGCGTGTTGTAATTGGCTGTGAGATTGAGGAGACCAGGTGCCACCTCAGAGCGTACCTTGCTCAGTCGGCACGTCTGGGAAGGGACAGATGAACGTGGTCAGTGCTGATATTCCTTCCAGTTAAATGCAATTATGCGATCTGGTTAGAATATCATCACTGATTCATACATATATACCATGCAAGGCATAAACCAGCACTATACTGCCAGATTTTACAGAAATAATCTCCCCTACCTACTTTGACACTCTTTCAAAAGGACCTGAAGGTATCATTTTACCAAAGGACCTGGAGTCCATCAAGTCATTGGTTGGATTGTTCTTACTGGGGAGGGAGTATTTACCAGATCTTGTATTTGGGGGTTGTATTTTTATAAGCCATCTAGAGTCACATGAGTGAATTGGGGGGCCATATAAGCTTTCTAAAGATTATAATTAACATAAAGTAACATAACAACACAACACAACACAACACAACACAACACAACACAACATAACATAACATAACATAACATAACAACATAAATATGCTACCTACAATGGAGGAATGGTTTGTGACATTGATGGAACTTGCTGAGATGACCAGCCTGATTTCTTTCATCCCGCAAAAGGCAATATCTATCTTTATTGCCAATGGAAAACCTCTTATAGACTTTTTCTGTGAATCAGAAAAAATGACTTTATGATTTATGGTTTTGATAATTAGAAAGAATAGATTTTAGAAGAGTAGAGTTATGTTGTAACCTTAGAGCAAGAAATAAATTTATAACTCTACCTATAACTGCTATAAAGAAGATCCGAAGCGATGCCTTTTTTCTTTTTTTGCTTTTGC
This sequence comes from Boaedon fuliginosus, assembly GCA_027560395.1. Classification (NCBI taxonomy): domain Eukaryota; kingdom Metazoa; phylum Chordata; class Lepidosauria; order Squamata; family Lamprophiidae; genus Boaedon; species Boaedon fuliginosus. The sequence goes on along the minus strand of JANHGC010005438.1, from coordinate 79,557 downwards.
ACTTTTAGCTTTTTCTTTGATTTCTTTTTTCCTTACTCTCGTAATCTCTATTAATTTTTGTCTCCGTTCTTAAAATTGTGTGTGTGTGTTCATCCTGCTTTTCTAATTACATTGACACCTAGATCTTTTGAAGACATTGGGTTTTACATGGTTCTGACTGTGATTTGAAAGGTCAGTTTTGAAGCCACATGAAGATTCAATATTAAAGGGGCAATCAGAGTTGCTGGAAGGAGATTTATAATCAGAATGTTGACATTTTAAAACAGTTCAGAACAACTAGTTTTGTGCCTGTATGTTGTGTTTGGATGAGTGTGTGTCCGTATGAATTGTGTTTGGATGTTTCATAGGGTGACATCTTGAGATCCTGGTGTGAAATGTCTCCCACAAGTCTTCTTTTTGTGCCACAGGGAAATGTTTCTCTCCCCAATTAATGAAACTATTTGCCATTTCCTCTCTTTTTTGAAGAGGGAATACATGGGGGCGGGATATCCCCAAAATTGTATTAGTTCATTGTTAAATAAAATAGAGAGAAATAGAACAATGTTCTCCCATCCTATGCTCAGGAAACACAGATAATCCTAACCTGCTCACTTGAATGACACAGTTATTCTGCATAGCTAGCCTGACCAATGCAGATTTCCTTTCTTGTACATATTGTGGGGGTCCTTGGTGTTCTCTGAGTTTTGTGGTTTTCTTTCAGACATTTCATTAGCAAACTAGGTAACATTACCAGTGCAATGCATGTTTTGCTCATATGTTTTTTCGTGTATTTGCAAATAGATATCTGATCAGTGGATTTCTCATCACACTCATTATAAAACTAGAAGAGAAAAATATATGATTGTTGATGCCTAAAAATACACATGAAATAATTGACAGACTAGAAAATGGGTGTTATGACTTTCTTATTAAAAACTACATTGGACTTCCACCAGCTTTGGGCATGGAATTTGCAAGCTCCGCAATTCTTGCCCAAGCCTACTAGCCTGAGGGGAGGTGAAGTGAGGGGGATTTACTAGGGGGGTTGAGAGGGTCTGCATATCCCCTCCCCACCTAGATATTGTCCCTGTAGCTGATGGCTGGCAGAATAGCCTCTAAAATGGCTGACATCAAGTCAGGACCCTTCTGGAAAAGATAGCGCAGGAGAAGAGAAGGAGATCTGAGCCTAGCTCTGCTTGGGGGAGAAAAGACCTTTTATTGATATTCCCCAGAGTGAATAATGGAAATTAGTGAGCTTTGCTAAATGTACTAGTAGTGTATTTAAATCAGCAATCTGGATATTTGGAAAGGAGAGAGAAGAGAGAAGCCCCTGAGTGGAGGTGGATTTAAAATCAAGCTCTAGCAGGCAACTGGAGACAATTGATTGGGATTAAAGCAATTTATACAAACTGAACTGAGCTTTGGAGTGGGATTGGAGCCCAAAGAATTTGAGGCATGTTTTGACAGTGAGAGAGTATTGTGTGTCAGTGATAGATACTCTTGATTTGATGAAACAATTGGGGCTTAAACTTATGGATATGCTAAATAAGAAATCTGAGGTGGAAGAACAAATGGAGCCAATGTATGGAGAGATGGAGCAGCCAGAACAAGGAGAAAGAGAAACAGCTGAGAGAGAAAAAGTATCAGCAGCAGGCGGAGAGATGGAATTTAAAATGGCAACTGGACAACTAAAAGATTTAAAACAAAAGGACATAAAGACTTACTTTTTCAGATGGAAAAGTGTGTGTGTGGGGGGGAAAGACCTAAAGATACCACAACCGGACACATAGCTAAAGATACTACAACCGGACTCCACAAGCAAAACAAAGCAGAGGACAATAAAATTGGTGCAAGAAGACAAAGAAAATGGAGACAGAGCCTGGAGAGAAACCAGAAAACAAGCAGAGAGGCTAAGAGAGCAGGACTATTTTTAAAAAATGAAGAGGGATAGACAACAATACAATGACAAGTTAAGTTGACCCTGACAGTATGTATGGAATAGAATGATTAGGGTAGGCAATTTGTTATGAATTTTAAATAATATTGGAGTACTATAAAGATTCAAATGGTGATTTTTTTTTTAAAAAAAATAACTCTTAAAATTTAACAGAACTTAAGTAATAAGATGTTATGATTGCATATGAAGATTATGATGAATGATTTATATTTTAATGAATGATTTTTAATAGTATATTATACATCTACTGTCTGGTTTTTTTCATTTATTTTTTTTATGTGGGTGGATGAATTGAGGGGGAGCCAGAATGTATAAATGATTAGAAGAGTTGGAGGAAACAAATAACCATAAAAATATATTGTATTTTCTGTTTTAATTATGATAGAAATAAGAAATGCAATGATTTGATCAAATGTAAGTAAAGATGGGTGAATGGAGATGGTTGTGAACTTAAGCAACTAAGCTCAGACATAAAATGTATTTGTTTTTGGTTTTTTTTAAATAATAAAATTTTATTAAAAAAAAAAAGAACTAGGAACAACTCAGAGGGGTCCTTGGTCCTGGTACTCTCCAAACCTAGTTGCTTTCATTACCCAAATTATGTAACCTCCCCAGTGCACTGATTATGTTACTCAGTTTGCTAATAACATGTCTGGAACAAGCTCAGAGAGCACCAAGGATCCCACATTTCAAGCCTTTTTCTTCTATTGGTTCCCATAAATATTCTCTGAAAAATATGGTATTAGGTTTGCATATAGGTCCTTGGAGGGAAACAGGATTACTTATGGGTATTTTTGATTATATCTTTCCTTTCTGAAGCTTAGAAATAATTGTTACAAATCCAGCCACAAGGCTGAGTAAACTATATCCTCTGGATATTATTACACTATATTGCCCAAGAAATGCAGCTAGCTGAGCCAATGGTGAGGATCGTGATTTACCAAGTTTTGTACTGATTCAAATAATTTATCTGGAAATGTGTGCTTTTGGGCTTTGGGGCTTTTGGGATATCGGGCAAAGAATGCTGAGCACTCCAGCCAATAGAGGCAAGGCATACAAATCAGGCACAGAACACTGGGCTGTAGCAGGCAGGAAAGGACCAAGGAAGAAAGGAAGGGTGGAAAGGAGACAGAGGGAAAGAGAAGTGAGGAAGGAAGGAAACACCTGCTTTGCCACAATTCAGTGGTGGTGCTGGAAACAACGTTGCATGGTTATGCAACAGTGGCACAATTATTTTCATTGAACAGTTGATTGGCACCCAAGTCAACATGCCTCTCCCACGTAATGCTGCTGCATGGTTGTGTCTCTCAGTGGTCATGCCTCCCCTGGTAGTGGGGAGCTGCTGTACAGGCAGTCTTTGATTTACAACCACTGTTGAGCCCAACATTTCTGTAGTTAAGCAAAAAGTTGCTAAGTTTTGCCTGCATTTTACGACCTTCTTGCCATGGTCGTTAAAGAAAATCCCTGCCATTGTAAAGTTAGTTACCACAAAGTCCTTGGCTTACAAGCCCAATTGAGCCCAACATTTCAGTGACTCAGCCAAACATTTGTTCAGTGAATTTTGAATGACCCTTTCTCGCCACAGTCGTTGAGTCAATGCCATTGTTAAGCTAGGGACACAGTTCTGAAGTGAATCTGGCTTCCCCCATTGACTTTGCTGGTCAGAAGATTACAAAAGTAGATCACGGGACATAGCGCCCATCATAAATATGGGTTAGATCAATTTTGATCACATGGCCATGGGGATGCTGCAACAGAGCTGCTGTACAGGCAGTCCTCCATTTATGACCACCGTTGAGCCCAACATTTCCATGGCTGAGCGAGAAGTTGTTAAGTTTTGCCCCCATTTTACACACTCTGCCCACTCACTTCACTACCTAACATTCTTCATGAGGAGGAAGGGGAAAGGGGAAAAAGACGATGAAGACGAGAAGGAAGAGAAGGAGTAAAGAAGAAAAAGAAAAGGGGTAGAAGGGGGAAGAACACCAAGAACAGGAGGAGGAGGGAGCAGAAGGAGGAGGGGAAAGAACACAATGAAGAGGAAGAGGTGGAGAAGGAGGGAAGAAGAGGAGGAAGAAGACGGGGAGGGGCAAGACAAGGATGAAGAGGAGGAGGGAAAGAAGTGGAGCAAGAAGAGCAGTGGGGGAGGGAAAACAGCACGATCAACAGGAGTTGGAGGAGGAGACAGAGGAGAGGAGAAGGAGGGAAAAGAATATTATGAATATGAGGGGCATGAAGAGGAGGGGGGATGAAGATGGAGAGGAGGAAACCACCTGGAGTTACTATTACCACCAATCACATTTTCAAGCCACTTTCCACTCAGCCCCGGCCACCACAATTATACGTCTTTAAAAAAAAACTGAGCAAGGCCGGGTAATTAGCTAGCCTAACATAAAGCTGATTATGATGTTTCAAAATTCATTTGCTTTACATATGTCCACTATGAGGTCCCACTTAATGAATTGAAAAATTACTGTCTTTTAATATATAATTTCATGTTATTTACTTACTGTGTCATTTTTATAATGTTTCAGTGAACAAAGAATTGAGGAAATAAACAGAAAAATCTGTGTTTTATGCAGGACAATCCAATCTTTTCTTCATTTACTATAAAAAGTTTACAACCTATAGTTTTGACTTGTTATAGCAGATAATAGACTCTAGCAAACAATTTATCCTTCCCTTGGGATCCAAAATATAATTTTCAAATGTACATAAATGTCTTTTGTCTATATATATGTATGTGTGTTGAGAATGTAAAGACTTTTCTTTAAAGAAAAAGGTGATAAACAGCACAACTGTACTATAGTTTTATTACTATTATTTTTAATTTAGTCTCTGTGTAGCTTGATTCTCTACTAGAAAAAGAGGATGTGAATAATCCATCTAAACCCATCTAAAGATTGGGTGAAAGTGACAGAATAATGTGAAAAAATACTGTTTATCTGAAGGGATTGGAAAAGACCATTTGCCATCTCTGGACTTAAGGGAGCTTTTTTGTTCTTCTCCATGAACACCCAAAAGACTTGGCATCTTTTGCTACTTGTTTCTATAAGGCAATCGCAAATCCTGAACTGATCGGCTAAAACAGGAGAGTTTCATTATAGGCACCTTAAGCTCCTTGCTGTCAACATAGGCAGCCCTTGCTGATTTTATGAATACTCAGAAACATCCAGTGGAATTCTTTGTTCTAAAATGAAACCATGATGGCAGTCCATCCTATCCCATATCTATTCACCAGAGGCCTCATTTTCTATGCTTATTCACTAGTTCTAGGAAAATGCTAGATTTTTACCAGCATTTATTAATTAGACACACACATACACACATTCTTATGCTTTATCAGTTTTATATTTGTGTCAGCTTGGTTATTTAGGTAGATACAGTTTAAAATGATAGAACATGTATAAATTGTCAAGATAGATGAGGAAGACACAGCTGAAATAATATTCAAGTACAAGTCTATAAACTTTTCATAAGTCCATTTGAGAACAGGAGAGCAGCTAAGAATTGGTGAGAAGAATAGGTTCATACAGTTAAATCGTGTTTCTAAAAAAGGATGATTGTAGTTCTTTTTGAGTCAGAATTGACTCCTGATGACTGCCTGGATGAGCCCTTGCAGTTTTCTTGGCAAGAATATTGGAAATGGTTTGCTGTTACCTTCTTCTTCCTAAGGCTGACAGAATGTGACTGGCTCAGGGTCATCTGGTTGTCTTTGTGCTTAAGGTGGGACTACAACTCCCAGTCTCTAAGTTTCTAGCCTGATGCCTTAACTACTACACTAAGCACACTTTCAGGGTAAATTTAGAAAACAAGAAAGCTGAAGATGGAGATTTCAGCACGTTGGACAGCTCACTGAAAGTTAACTGCCTGATGCTAGACTGAGTTTTACTTTAGCATAAAAATTGTCACATATTCCCTCCATCCTTCGTGCCAAAGGGGGAAAGGAGACAAGGAAGAAATGAGGGGAAAAGTGGGTGGTGAAATATTATGGCTCTGGGGGGTTGCATTTCTCAGCCCAGAAGTCTTACATTTTAGCAACCAAAGACAGCAAGAAGAACATTTTTTGGTAAAACCCCCCACTTCCTTTAAATTGTCTGTACTGCATGTATGTTGGGATGGGTGAAACTAGTATTTTAAGTGGTAGTAATACCTCAATTCAGGAGCTTCTTTCTAGCCCTAAGTAATGCAGTCCAGCATCTTACCCTTTATGCCATGTTGGGTCCCTCCCTTTGTGAAGCAGGGTCTCTGGTTGAAATAGCAAAATAAAATTTGTTTGGAGAGGAAAGCTTTACAAAGAAATAGCCTCTGCTAATGCCTACCACTACTATAGGTAAGGAATATTCTCTATCTACATTCACATCTACATCTATATCACCTATATCTATATCATGTCATTTATGTCATCATCTAACTGTTATCTATTATTGAAAATTTTTATATAAAAGATAATCTTGAAAGAAAATAAAGAAAAGTTGGGAGAAGGAAAAAAAAGAAACAAGTGAAAGCAATACAGTAAAAGAAAGAAAATAAGACAATTATAAATAAATAAGAGAGAATTAAAGTAATGATTTCTGATCTTTTCAACAATTACAACCTCTTCTGGCTTTCAAATTGCACTACAGAGATAACGTATGTCTCATATTTAGCACCCTTTCAACCAGCAAGTGCAGAAATCACATTTTCCCGAATTTTCAGCAAAATGTCCATTAGGGATTTTCAATCTTTTACAAAAGTACTAGTTATTTTATCCCTCGATAGACAGCTCAGTTTTGCCATTTCTGCTACCATATTTCCAATCGATTCCTCCACTGTGGGCATTTCAGTTTTTCTCCACTGATGCCCATATAATAATCTTGCTGCAGTTGCCATATGTGTGTGCTTTTGTATGTCTGGTGCATTTTTTGTTAACTTTTCTACAGTCGTAATTTTAACATTTCTTTGGAATTTTATTGAATTGTATATTGCTTTTTGTTGTTATTAGCCACCTTGTGTTCCCTCTGTTGGGGAATGTAAGGTAGGGTATAAATTTATATGTGTGTGTGTGTGTGTGTATTTATTAAAGATGCTTAAGAGTGCCAAGCTCTGGTAGTGTCGGGGCTTGGATTACTCACTTGTCCATTCATATTTTTTCCCAACTTAAGCTATCTTACAGGAGGGTTTGAAGATAAATTGAGCAAGAGAGAGAACCTTATATAACCTTGAGTTCTAGTAGAATAGTAAATAGTTCAGGCCTCACTAGACTTGGGGTTCTTTCTGGTTAGCCTAAGGCTTGGTAACAATACCCATATCCAATGTCTGTCTGCATAACCAGCACTATTGAAATGGGTGACTGTTTCATGAAGGTCATGACATCTATTTGGCTACCACTGAACAGTACACTCTGTTGTACAGTACCACTGAACAGTACAATATCCATTAGGAGTCTTGAGGACAAAAGACTACACTGTTGATTGATCAGTACATTGTTATTTATTTAGTCTATTTGATATCCAATCTTCAACTTGAAACAAGATTTCTTTGCCATTGAATGTCAACCTGTTATTTGCACTTTTTACTCATTAATGTATTAATGAATTGAGTACATTTTAAAAAATCAGAAGCTCTGAAATATCTCTGGCTAGATAAAATGTGCAGGATTAAAATATATACTGCAGTATTTGAACATAACTCACTGTGGAAGTGAGTTATATTCAGATCTTACAGGCAAGATTATGGAATTAAATTTAAAAATCTTTATCCTCTGGAAAAAAATGCAGCATTTAGTGTCATCTTTATATTTTACTTCTATTGCCAATCATTAAGGCAAAATATGATATATTTAATATGAAAATATTAAAAAATAAAGGCCCTTAGGGGTAATGTGTCATCCTTAATTTTCAAGCAAATAAATATATATATATAAACCTCTCAATATACTTAAAAATTGGTTTTGTGGAAAAATCAAATTGTAATTACATGGCTGAAATAATCCAAGTTGTTTTAAATATAATGATCCTTAGCAAGAGATGAAATAATACCAGATTTATTTCCTTAAAGCAGTTTCCAATTATATGGAATATAAATAACCCCAATGGATGCAGGTGGAAAAAAAGAAACATACCGTTTCTGAGATTGACTTCTTTGGCAATGAATTTTGTCTTTTAAGTTAATGTTTCAAACTTTTCACTCGTGCTTAAAAACACTGCTTTCTAAAGCCATCAGGAATAACTCCTGTTAAGACTCAAATCAGCTTCTATTTTTTCCTCGATTAGCTGAGAAACATTTTTGTAAGCTATGCAGCAAGGCATGCATTGATATTTCTAGCAGCTGTTTTTGGACATTTGCCTGGTGTAATGCTGTGCCATATCTCATCTGAACTTTTCATGCAAACAAATTCATGTGCAGACACCCACAAAGAGTCACATTAAGCGTATATTTCCATGAAGATTTCTTAGCTGTTTCCCTATGCCATATAAATGAACTCGGTCATTGAATTTTCATATTCTAATCAGAGCTAGTCAGAATACTGGTAAGGCAAGTTTTAGCAATTAGGTTATTCTTCATAATATGTAGCAGAAGTGTGTACAGAATTAATGAAACAAATAAATATTAGTTTATGTTTTAATATTTAACATTGTATCATATATCTGGAGTGGAAGACTTTTCCGCATAGAGAGGCCATACATTATTTAATTTTATGTCTTCCATTCCTGATGCATGATACAATGTAAAATATTAAAACATAAACTAATATTTACTTGTTTCATTGTTTCATTAACTTCCAGAATCAATCAATCAATCTCTCTCTCTCTCTCTCTTTCTCTCTCTCTCTCTCTCCGTGGTATCTCTCTCTCTCTCTCTCTCTCTCTCTCTCTCTCTGGTATCTCTCTATGGTATCTCTCTCTCTCTCTCTCTCTCTGGTATCTCTCTCTGGTATCTTTCTATGGTATCTATCTATCTGTCTGTCTGTCTGTCTGTCTGTCTGTCATGCACAAGTTATTCTGAAGAAGCGTTCTATCTACACGGTTTCTTATTTACCACGAAGATTTTATAC
>JANHGC010005438.1:37498-48930 GCA_027560395.1 Boaedon fuliginosus | reverse complement strand
CGTTGCTTTGATATTCTCAAGCCTACACGGGAAAAGACCCGATCACAACAAGACTTACATATATATATATATATATACATATATATATAAATAAATAAATAAATAAGGTTTTATATCACCTATTTTGCCAAACCAATCCCACCAACCTGTTCATTTGGTGCAAATACAAGATTCATTGAAGAAGAGGATACGAGAGGAATTACCAAACGATTCATGGTGGAATAAAAATAAAAAGTTGTTCACAGAAGAGGATGGATTTGCCTGGACACCTAAGGAGAAAATATATGTACCAGAGAAGTGTAGAAAAGACATACTACATCAATACTATAATCATAAAATTGCTGGCCATTTTGGGTTTTTAAAAACTCTCCATTTGATACGAAGGTATTTTTGGTGGGTTTCAATGAGAAAGGATATCAAACAACATTGTAGACTGTGTGAGGTTTGTGCAAGATTGAAGCACAAACCAGGGAAACCATTTGGATTGATTCAACTTGTAGCCAATCCTACCAGGCCATGAAGTGAGATTGGCATGGATTTTATTGTAGATTTACCCTCTAGTAGGGGCTATACTGTGATATTATCAGTGGCAGATCTATTCTCCAAACAGGCACATTTTATCCCATGCCATAAACTACCATCTGCAAAACAACTAGCCCACCCAACTAGCCCAATAAGAATATTACAGCATGTATATAGATTGCATGAGGTGCCGGATCGTGTATTTACTGATTGGGGCGTACAGTTTGTAGCTTGATTTTGGTGGGATTTCTTATCCCTGATTGGATCTTCCCAGAGACTTAGTTCAGGGTACCATCTGAATACCAAAGATATTACAGAGAGGGTGAATGCCGCAGTCTACATACATACATACATACATACATACATACATACATACATACATACATACATATGCAGCTATATAAATCAAAGACAAACCAATTGGGTTGAATTACTGCCGTTCGCAGAAGCTTCGTATAATAATATTACACATTCCAGCACTGGCTATTCACCTTAACTATATAGTACACAGGACCGATTTTAGGGCAGTCTCAAAATTTAGTACGCAAGAAGCCGACATAGCAAATCCAAAAGAATGGGCTGAACGAATTCCCAACTTTGGGTTTCGATTAAACATGCTAGCAGAATCTGAAAAGAAATATAAATGGTGGCCTGATAAAAAAAGAATGGAATATCCCATGTTGAGCGCGGGCTCTTTAGTATATCTATCCACCAATTAGACGAAAAAGTTTAAATAAAAAGTTCAGGCCAAAATATATAGGACCTTTTCCAGTAGAGAAAATCATAAATCTACCAACAGTGAAACTAAAATTACCTCAATATTTAGGGAAATTACACCCAACCTTTCATGTTAGTCTAATAAAACCCACATTAACATCATCAACCAATAAACAAAAGGAAACTACTGTAAAACTCAACAATAAGGATCTTACACAACCGTGTCCCTAACTTAACAACAGCAATGACTCACTTAACAACCATGGCAAGAAAGGGTCTTCAAAGGGATTCAAAATTCACCAAACAAATGCTTGGCTGAGCCACAGAAATGTTGGACTTAATTGGGCTTGTAAGCCAAGGACTTCATGGTAATTAACTTCACAACTGCAGGGATTCGTTTTAACGACCGTGGCAAGGAAGGTCATAAAACAACTCTTAACAACTCCTCGCTTAGCCATGAAAATGTTGGGCTCAATGTTGGTCATAAGTCAAGGACTGCCTGTACAGCAGCTCTGTTCCAGCATCCCCATGGCCATGTGATTGCCTTGCCCCTATTGGTTGGAGAGCTTGAGGGCTCAGAAAAAGTTGGCAGTTAAATGCCTGGGGGCGGGGGGAGCACTCAGCATTCTTTGGTTGATTTGCATACCTTGGCCCTATTGGCTGGAGAGCTCCAACCCTAAGTAGGAAAAGCCTACTGAGGACACACACACACACACACACACACTCTTTTATAGATATAGTCTATAAAGGCTAGAAAGTTGGTTTACATCAAAAATTATGCTACTTGAAAAGAGCAGAGGCTTAAGAAGTAGCAGGGAAAATAGCAACATTCGCCAATTCCTGCCTTAGTGCTCGGATTCAGCAGCTAATGAAAAACCAAGAAAAGGTTTTCTTTTTTCTTTTTGGGACTTTATTTCTTTTGGAATAAACACAATCCAAGGAAAACAGGAAGGTTATATTGAGACATGATTGCCAGTTTTGTCTGTGACATTTGCTCCCCCACCACTCTCTTACTGCATGGATTAATGTCACCTCTGCTATTATTAACTTTTGACCCTTAGATGGCTTTCTAACGATGTTAAGAGTTCTCTTCAATGGGATGCAGAAATAATGAGTTTTATTAGGTGGTTTGGGAATTACCTTCAATCCCTTCCCACGTTCCTGCCAAAACTGCCGTTTGAAATCTTCAGTTTTTGCTGTAGTTGGTCATTATTTTTACAACCATTGGAAACTGGGTTTATTACAACGCCTTGCCCTTTTGCTCCCAAGAGATCGCATGGCCCTGAAATATGATTTTCCCCTGCTATTTCAGACTGGCAGGAAGGACTGCCAGTTATTTTGCAATCGTTGGGTGTCTTCCTTCTGAAAACATAATGCCCTGCCTGCTAGTAGTGTATTGAATCCAATTTCCTTGAGATTATAAATAAATAGGCTCCATTTTATTTGACTTCCTGATAAAAGTATTAAGAATTAAGCATTACAAAAAGTTGATACTGTATTCTGGATATCTGATTTTTATTTCTTTTTTCTTTTCTTTTCTTTTTTGCTGATTTGTACCCTTTTACTTCTTTCCATACACAGAGTGGATCATGGTGGAAAAGCAGTAAACAATCCCATTCTTACCAGATAAAATCTACTCATTTGTCCTTGGCTGATGAACTGAAAATATCCTCTACATAGATTGTCACAAAAGATAAAGCTTCCTTTTTGACTATGGAAATTTTCAGTCATCCAGGTCATGGTTGAGGCAATTGGAGTTCTTCCAGTTGCCTCTTGAAAAAACACCGTTGGGACTTCCTTTTTGGAGTACAATAAAGCTTATATATTTTTAAAACTTGACCTCTCAGATTTTTATGAAACTTGGTGTATCTAGCTTCCTTATAGAGTTATGAATAGAAATCATAAAAAAGTGGTTTGGCCTGCCATTCAAAAGTTATGACATATTGGACTTCTGGTCTGGACATTGATGGAACTGATCTCTGGATCGGCTACCTCTGAGGACCCACAACCAGGCTTCCCTGTCCAAGGGCTCCTTCGGGAGTTTAAGCCCCCCTGTAGTGGGGTGAAGCAATAGAGAACAATCTGGCAGGTTGAGGAGAGCTGCATTCTCCTCCTTAGCTAAACACTCTCTGAAGCCGATGACAGAAGAAGCGGCAGATAATGGCCGCTATGAAGTCAATGCCATTCCGGGCATAAGATTGGGCAGAAGAGTTGAGAAAGCGAACAAGGACTGTTCTCAGGGTAAGATAAATATTTCAATTTTAATATTTCAATATTTCCCAATCATAAGAATTGGGATTCCCAGAACATTTATTTATTTGTTTATTTGTTTATTTAAATTTGTAGGCCACCCAATTCTACGGGACTCCAGGTGGCTCAGAACAAGAATAAAAACTATACATAACACTATATAAAAGCTGGAAGCTTCCTAACAGGGTGTTAAACACTATCTTCCATTAATCTCCTTCCTTTATGTACACACTGTAATACGCTTCTCTTAGGTCAAGTTTGTTAAAAGATTTTTCCTCTCAATAGGTGATTCAACAAATCCTTCATGAGGAGTAGTGGGTAGGTATTTTGCACACACATAGCATTCACACCATGAAAATCTACACATAATCTCACCCCCTCCATCTTTTTTCTCTTTAAACAAAACTGGAGCCGCTATTCTGGATCTTGCAGGCTCAATGAAACCTCGGGCTAAGTTAGTGTTGATGTATTTTCTCAGTTCTGTCATTTCTCTGGGGGTCATTGAATACATTTTGGCTTAGGTAGCTTAGCTCTGGGTTCTACTTCAATGACACACTCAGATGGGTGATGTGGGGGAGGACATTACATTCTTCCTCACTGAACACCTTTGTTAAATCCCTAAATTCTCTAAGGATTGTGGGATCCCCTGGTTGCATCATCTGTCTCTATAGATCTGGGGACATTAATAGGCTGAACTTTGTCAGAAGGAAGTGGAGTTTAAGTTTATTAAATTTATACCCCGCCTTTCTTCCCCCAACAGAGGGAACGCAAGGCGGCTAACAGCATATAGAAACACAAAATATAAAATTAAACCACATCAGTATAAAGAGAATATTAAAAAGACACAAAAACATACAATCACTGTATACATGACTTCCATACAGAGGGGGCCAGTTAGTTCTGAGCCTCCTGACAAAGCTAGGTCTTAATAGCCCGGCGGAAGGCTAACAGGCTAGTGATGGTCTGGATCTCCACAGGGAGCTAGTTCCAGAGGGCTGGTGTGGCCACAAAGAAGGCCTTCCCTCATGGACCCACCAGCCGGCACAGCTTGGCTGACAGGACCCAGAGGAGGCCAACTCTGTGTGATTTAACAGGGCATTGGGAGGCAAGTAGGAAAAGGCGGTCTCAATGGTATCCCAGTCCTAAACCATGGAGAGATTTAAAGGTCATCATTAACACCTTGAATTGCACCCAGAAGGCTATTGGGAGCCAGTGCAGCTTGCGGACGATGTGTGTTATATAGGTGCACTGTGGTACAACCTTAATCACTCGCGCAGCTGTATTCTGGACCAATTGGAGCCTCCGGATGCTCTTGAAGGGTAGCCCCATGTAGAGCACATTGCAGTAATCTAACCTGGGGTGATGTGGGTGTGAGTGACTGTTAGGAGAGCCTCATGGTCCAGGAAGGGGTGCAACTGGTGCACTAGGCGAACCTGTGCAAAAGGTCCCCTGGCCACAGGCACCAAATGCTGTTCCAAATGCTGTTCCTGGATCCAGGAGAACTCCCAAGTTGCGCACCCGTTCTGAGGGGGTCAAACTCCCCCCTCCCCAGTTAAAGTTGGACAATCAACTGGACCACATGGGGAAAACATCCACAGCCACTCAGTCTTGTCAGGATTAAGTCTGAGCCTGTTGGTCCCCATCCAGAGGCAAAGGTCCAACCCCTATTACGATTTTCCTGTAACCATCTTCCCATTTTACGGTAGGGGTCCATTTAGCCATGCAAACCCCAGTATAATTGATTCAGTCATTTTTGGCACTACAATAAATCATATGAGTTCCCTATGCTTCCCCATTTCGAGCCTAATGAGCTCTGTCACTTGTGTGGCTGGGGTTCCTCCAATTAATGACCCATCTACTTGCTCAAAATGGATTGTGTTTGTTAACTGCTTTGTCCCCCAACTGCTCAACTATAGATAGTCCAATTAGGCATCAGGTACATCCCGTGTCTATGATTGGTTTATGTCCCCCTGCTCCCCAATAGTACAGTATAGTAAAATACTATCGATTTTACTTTTACGGCAAAAGGGCTGATGATACTGCTCACCATCGGATCACTTTCTTCATCGGTGGCTTCTGGAGGACTTGAGCAGGGGGTTGGACTAGAAGACCTCAAAGGCCCCTTCCAGCTCTATTCTGATTGAAATACATTTACCTAACCCACCATAGCAGGGAGGCAGGGCATGTTACAAGTCTCCTCTCTTAAGAACCAAGAAGAAGGGCATTCTCTCTGGAACACCATCCCTGTACAGGTAAGATTGGATCTCAAGAGCAGATGATCTGTCTAACCTGGAAAGTGGCATTTAGTCTTTTGCATACCCACTGAGAGTTCAGGAGTATTAGATTCAACCAAGTGCACTTGTATGTAGGTCTTTGCACTAGCTCACATGTCTGGAAATTATAAAGAACAAATAACTTGGAGACCACCTGCTCCAAACAGAATCTGACCAACCAATCTATGCTAGCCAAATGATATTAGAACTTCCCACTTATTGGGAATGAGAATTTAAAAATCAGTATTCTGTGTGAGAACCTTCTCTTATGAACAATCTGATTCCATGCTGCATACTTTACAATAAGTAATTACAAGCTATTTCAAAGAACTTTCAGGGACGGATATTACCAACTAGGTCTGAATGTCTATCCTACAAATCAGAAAAGTGTCTAGAGTTAGAGAGTGTATCAACAATGGTTATATATGGTTAGGTTATGTGCCAACTTGTTTATCTAATTTTGTAAATTGCCTAAACTCAATTCAAGGTAGGAAAATAAAAAGAGAGAGTATAAAGTACAAAGAAGAAATAGGAGAAAAAAGAGGAAAGAGTAAGATTTTTAAAAAATATATAGTCACTTCCAATCTTCATCACAACTTGTATAAATAGGTTTTGTAGCTGTTCACACTCTCTTTAAAGTTACAAACAGACAACAATAGCAATAGCACTAAAATTTATATACTGCTTTATAGTGCTTTACAGCCCTCTCTAAGAGGTTTTCATAGTCAGCATATTGCCCTCAAAAATCTGAGTCTTCATTTTATCAACCTCGGAAGGATGAAAGGCTAAGTTAACCTTGAGCCAGTCAGGGTTGAACTCCTGGCAGTGGAATTCAGACTCAGCCTACAATACTGCATTCTAACCACTGTTCCACCATGGCTCATATAAAGTGACCCGCTTGAATAAGGATATGTATTCAACCCATAACCCAAGGATGGGCAATTAATTTTACCAAGGAGTCATATGAGAATCTGGAATTGTTGTGGAGGGATGCCCTTGCTCCCCTGCCTGACACTGCACTGGCGTTGCCCCCTCTAGGGATGCCAGCCCATCGTCTCCACCAACTCCAAGCCAATGTCCTGCCCCTGATGCTGCCAGCACTCAAGCACTGATGCTGCCAATGCTGTGGCCCAGAGTGGGACAGTCCACGAGCCACATGTGGTCTGTGGGCTGTAAAATGCCCAACCTATTCCTTGTTGATAAAGAAATCCATAAGATATCAACTTTTCAATCTGGTATCAGCAAAAGGTCTCTTCAGTATGGGATGCCACAAGGTTCTATTTTATCCCCCATGCTATTTAACATCTATATGAAGCTGCTGGGAGAGGTCATATGGGGGTTTGGAGTGAGGTGTCTTCCATATGCTGATGACACCCGCTCTATCTCTCCTCTCCTCCTGAGTCTGAGGAGGCAGTTGAGTCCCTGAACTGTTGTCTGGAGGCAGTGGGGGACTGGATGAGGGTGAACAAGCTGCGATTGAATCCTGATAAGATGGAGGTTCTCCTGGTCTGGAAGATTTTCCATGTATTGGAAAATCGTCCTGCTCTGGATGGGGTTGCACTCCTTCTGAAGGAGCAGGTCCGCAGCTTGGGGGTTCTCCTGGACTTGCAGTTGCTCCTGGAGTCTCAGGTGGTGGCTATGGCCAGGGGAGCCTTTGCTCAGATCTGGCCACAGTGACCCACGCCCTAGTGCCATCAAGATTGGATTATTGTAACGCGCTCTACATGGAGCTGCCTCTGAAGACAGTCCAGAAACTTCAGCTAGTTCAGAATGTGGCTGACCATGTGGTCGCGGGGGCTTGTTGGTTCGACTCTGTCAGGCCACTGCTTTAGCGGCTACACTGGCTGTCCATATGCTTCCAGGCTGACTTCAAAGTGCTGGTCCTGACTTATAAAGCCCTAAACGGCTCGGGTCCAGGGTATCTGAGGGACCGCCTCCTTCCATACAATCCAACTCGTCACCTAAGGTCATCAGAGGGGGCCCTGCTGATTGTACTGCCACCCAGGGAGATGAGAGGTAGGGCGGCCAGGAACAGGGCCTTCTCAGTGGCGGCACCCCAGCTTTGGAACTCCCTTCCCCTAGACTCAGGAAAGCTCCCTCGGGACAGAGCTTCAGGCAGAGCCTAAAGACTTTTTATTTTAAAAAGGCTTTTAGTTGAGGCAGAAGCTGGGGAGTTATGGTTGTTTTAATCTTTGTTTTAACTGGTTTTAAACTGTATGTTTTAAATTGAATGTTTTTAATATGTTTTTGTATGTGTGTACTGTTATTGGATAGTTTAATTGTATTTTAACTTGGTTTAATTATATTTTACTGTTGTTTTAAATGTTGTTAGCTGCCTTGTGTGCCCTTTTGTTAGGGAAGAGAGGTGGGATATAAATAATATAAATAAATAAATAAATTTTGAGAGCCCAAGCCCAAACTTGTGACTTCCTCCAATATGCATCCCAGATGAATAATACCATGACATTATTTTTTTCATCCTCTTTCAATTTATTCCAAAGTCAACATCAGGGCCCACAAATATTTCCCTCCTTTTTTTCCTTTTAAGACAAACAAAACATTCACTCTGAAGACTTTTTTTGGTTGTGATGGCATTTTGCTGTCAACTTTGTAAAAAAAAAAAAAACATGAGTGAGCCAACAGCAGCTGCAAACATTGTACAAATTGAGCAATTAGTTTTAAAACTAGTTTTATCTGGCTTTTTCATTGCAAAGTCATGAATTATCTCCCTAAGGTCAATTTATCTTTCAAAGTATTTTGTCTATTTTGATAGACAAAACACTTTGTGAATGGCATTAGCATTCTTTCCCTGTTAGATGATGTCTAGTATTACTGATGAGTGTTAGCTTGCTGGAATATCTTTCCACTTCTACCCTGATCGTTGGCTGTGTGCAAAAATCCATATGGCCAGTCCTACACTTCAATGAAATTTAATTGCACTTTATTTTTTTAAAAAAATATATTTTGGAAATATTAATTTATAAAACACATAGGAATAGTTTATAGATCTGAAGCTCCCACTGCCTTCCCTTGGGATGTATATTTCACAAAGGAAATTATCAGGAAATTCTTTAAAATGCAGTAGGCAATTACTTCTATACACACTAGCTTGCATTTCCTGCAATCAGCTGTCCATTATTATTGTTCCTTCATCTCTATCCCAGCTACAACTCTTTCCTGCGTATTCCCAAGGAATTTAACTGGTCCATAACTCAGTGGTCCCTATCTTGGCACCACAGCCAGGTTATACAGCTATGTCTAACTGCTCTCAATTGCTAAGAGCTGTGGTGACACAAATAGCCATGATAGCACAGGGGCTAGAATGCAGTAATTGCAGGCAAATTCTGCCCACAGCCAGGAGTTCATTCCTGACCAGCTTGAGGTTGACTCAGCCTTCCATCCTTCTGAGGTCAGCAAAGTGAGGACCCAGAGTGTTGGGTGCATTATGCTGACTCTGTAAACTGCTTAGAGAGTGCTTTAAAGGACTATGAAGCAGTATATAAGTCTAAGTGCTATTGCTACTGATATTACATCTCTGCATTACTGACAAACTATGTTTCCATCATTGTAATTGAAGGTATTAGTTTTAATCTATCAAGATCTACATGGCTTGGCTCCAGATATCTCCAGGATTACCTTCTCTACATATAAAAAGCCCATTCGGTGCATGTTCCTGACAAAACATATTTTGTCATTAATGAGAGATAAGTAGCAGGACCTACAGACCATGTTTCTCAGTTGCAGCATCAATGAAATAGAAAACCCTTATCCTTTAAGTAGTGTCCATACTGATGACTTTCTGGAAGATGAGAAAAACTGATATGCCAGAAGATGCTTGGAGAATGTTGAGTGGATATCATCTGCCCTTTACATTGTGGAACAGTTGTACTGTCTGATTTCTAATCTGTTTTGACTGCTATATTGTTGTAAAAAATGGGAATCCATTTCTGCTGATATACAATAAATTAATTTGGGATTTGATGGACCTTAAAAGAGCATATTGCAGTCAAAGCATAAAACTCTCAAATCATAAATCCTAGAAACAAGAACTTTCTATGTTCTAGGTTCAGACTATTCATTGGTCAGAACAAATTCCAGCAAATTTAGCAACACCTCCACAATTAAAACAACAGAAGGAAATCAGTTCCCAAACACTTCCACAGGAATAATCTAACTTTAATAACCTCTTACTGCAATAAATTAAAAAGATTTAGTCAACCTTTAACTGATCTTGAAAATGTAATGCTAATGTTAATTTCATGGGCAACTACCGTGAGATTTCAGAGTTGTTAGACTAGAACTGGAAACTGAAGTAATATCCTTTTAAAAAAGGCAAAAGTAAGCTACTTTGATATTGTAGCTATGAAAAATACATGGAGGTCTCCAGGAAACCAACAAAAGTTGACTTCAATTTAAAAATGATTTTGGATATCGTTCTACTGTCAGGTTGCTGTTGTCAGAGCCAGAAGCGATGTTTTGAGGTTTCAATAGCTTCTAGCCTGCCACATTAGAGCCTGGGAAAACAGGAGGGGTGAATTGTTAGTGAGTAATTTAATTTAATTTAATTTAATTTATTAGATTTATACCCTGCCTCATTTCCCCGATCAGGGGGAACTCAAGTAGAGAAATAGATATAACAACAGTTCCCTTTGATCGGGGAAATGAGGTGGGGTATAAATCAAATCAAATAAATAAATAAAAATAAATAAACATTCTTGGAAATGTCAAGGTCATCCTTAGCTTGCACCTGCAAAGAGGGAGAAGGAGAAATGGTGCCAAAGGAATGAAAGTGGATTGGAGTATGTGATGGACTTGTGGGTGAAGGAGGAGGGAACTTGAATCTGATTGTGGGAAAGTGAAACCCGGAATTTTAGATTTGGGTTTCTCCAGTTAGGTTACATTGGAATGCTGACACATATATTGACAGTGATGCTTAATTATCCATTTGGTAAGCCGTTTTTACAAAATTAGTCATTCTCTTGTATTTTCTTTTTTAAATCTAACTTTTGTTTCTGCTCGTTAACCATTGATAAAATGAATCCCATATTAGGAAATATTAAATGTCTTCCTTGTCTTTGATTTTAAGAGTTAGTCTATTCATTTCCTCAGTCTAGTATTTTTTTATCACATTCTCTTCTGTAGGGATCTCTATGTTCTTCCGGTGTTGATATTATATGAATATTTTCTTCTGTTAATTCTCTTAATATTTATTCAATTAAATATTTATTCCATTAAACCCTATTTGACTGTTCTGAGCCTCTTGTCTTAGAATTCAAAAAAAATCCTATTGGCTTCTCAGCCATCATGCCTTTGTAACTGGCAGTGCAGGTTCTCAGTCCATTCATCCCGATGTACTATATTCAATTATCTTTGTGTTTCACCAAGGTTTATTTCAGTCATTTTTGTGTCTGTGACTATTCTTCAGACACATTTTCACAAAAACATATATCATCAGATACTGGAAAGTCTCCTACCCTCCCTTTTATATTGCGAAACAGTGAACAAAAAACAGTCCAAAATGAATTCAATCAATGTTTTTACAAGGTAGCAAGCAAGGATGTTACACCGACATGATGAACCCAGTTTACTGACAAAGAATAAATGAAACAGTTCTACAAGGGGGGGAAAAATCATTTTTCAAAGTAGCCTGTCATCTCAGGAGAAGTAGCT
>JANHGC010005438.1:0-15466 GCA_027560395.1 Boaedon fuliginosus | reverse complement strand
ACTTACAACAGTTCATTTAGTGACCATTAAAAGTTACAATGGCACTGAAAAAAGTGATTTATGACCACTTTTCACACTTATGACCATTGCAGCATTCCCATGGTCACCAAGAGGCCAGGTGAGGTCACCAAGAGGCCAGGTGAGGAGAAGCACCCCTTGACGTGAGTGATGTTGGGTTTGCCATGCTCACCCAGTCACATGACCTAGCCACACCAACCTAGCCACTCCACTAAGCCAAGCCCACAGAACCAGTTGTTAAAAAAAATTTGAAACCCACCCCTGAGCAGAAGCATGAGTAGGCATGGGCGTGTCTGTCTGTATTTCTTCTATCTTTTTACTTTAAATAGAGAAAGGCATTACATTAGTTAACATTATAAATAATTAAATGATTTTACCCATTACAAACATTTCATTAACAAACAATTTGCAAGAGGGACAAATGAACAAAATCAGATGATTAAGTAAAAACTAGGCAATTGGGAAATGACTGCCCTTTCCGCCCCCAGCCCCTCCCCAAAGTTTACTACATACATACCCTGGAGGGATGGGGGAAAAGAAGAAAAAAGGAGTGTGAATGATGTCTGGGAAATATAAATAAATGAAGGAGACTCAATGGAGAAAAAGAATGAAAATGTTCAAAAAATTTCAATTGTTCAGAACTATAATTTAATAAGAAATTGAAAGTCAAGTCACAGAAACTCATTTAAGTTGATAGTTGGTGTGGCATCATTGATCTTTCATCCTTTTCCATCAATATAACCGTGTTTGGGTATCTGATGGCGGTTTAATTGTAAGACTAATTTTGATCTGATGATTGATGTATTAATTCTAAATCCATTTATTCCCCTTTTCTCCCTCTTCCATCAGATTGCTGTTTTTTGTAAAAGCTTTTAATTTTTTTCCCCTTTGATTTTAAATGGTAACCATAGAATGGAAGTTTTTAAACCAAGACACATGGAATTAATTCCTAGTGTGGATAAATTAATATGTTAAGAAAGAAGGCCTGGTAAATGAGAAATCAAAGCCATTGCATCCTTCAACATAGGCAGTTACAAAATTCATGTTGTCACGCCACAATGTAATCTTGTCCCCTTTGCACTTGTGTCACCATGTTGTGCATAACTATATAAAAAGCAGAGTTTGTATTGCAGTGTGATGATGTATATTTCATCCCTCGCCCCTATGTTGGCCATGCTATTAATCAATAATAATAATATAACAATAATATTTAACAATATTCAACTGGATGCATAGCTGTGTGTGATGCTCACCATCCAATTCAAAGACAGTTAAAAATTGGGAAGCCTGATTTTTTTCCCCAAATTATTAATTTTGCTGAAGCTTCTGACAACATTTTGGCAAACTTTAACATGGAACTAAGGAAAACTTCCACTGATTTTGAGTGTATATTGAGAATGACTGGAACCTCATGCGATCACCAAATTTTAAGAGATTTTATGTTTCCTCCCAAATGTTACAGAATTTGATAATGTCATGAGTTCTGGCAGTTTAAAATATTATATATTATTAGTTTAGTGGTCCAGGAGCTGAAGGCAATTCACCCTGATATAACTGTTACAGATTTGAAGTTTGGGATCTTTTACAGTAATGAAAGACTCAAGGGAACTCCAAACACACAAACAAAGGTTTCTATTAACATTTGCAAGCTTTATTAATGAAAACTGCTTAAGCATTACACACACACACAGACGTTGCTCTCGTACAACGTAGCCAAGTGATGCGTGAGGACTGGGGAAGACAGGAGTGCCCTGTTGATGCAATCAGACACTGTCCAGCCTTCCTTTTTATCCAGTGCCTGCCTTATTCCATTATGTATCACCTCAGTTGTCCTTCTGCTGACAGGTTGTGGGTCACTTGTGATTTATTGCATGGAAGTTAACTCTCCTAGCCTACTTTTAGAGTTGATTTCCTTTCTTTTTGACTTGTTTGCTCTTGCATTCTTCTCTAGGGTCAAATGTTTATCAAGATGATGAAAGGTTGGTCATTTTGCTGCATGACACTTTAGTACTTGAAATACATTTATACTTTCCTACTTAGGTAAGGACCATACAGTACTGTTTTTCTTTTTGTATATTAATAAAAAAGGCAACCATTAGTACAGTCCTGTGCTTTCCCAATTGGTGGGATGGTCTCTCTCTGAACCTTCAGAAAAACGATGAGTTTTCTTCAATCAAGCCTTCATTCTGATTTATTAGTGAAATGAAAATCCAGAATGCTTGTTTCTTTATTAAAGTGTATACTTGCTTGAAAACTAGTCTATTGGACCTAGTGCCTACATTTGCAAACTACATGAAGTGTGATTACGTTGGTGATTTATGTTTGGTTATTTTAATATTTTGTTCTACTTCTTATCTCATTTGCTGTGAGAACCCAACCCATTTGATTTATGATTCAAAGTATACACCAAAATGAGTGGCTTCAGTAAATAATTGTGTTATACAAACAGCCAATGGATATCACTCCCTATTTTGAAGGGGGGTTTTTTGGTGGAGGTTTTTTTTTTAATATGCTTGGTTAAGAGCCCGTAGTGTAGAATGGTGCAATGTGATTCTATGACTAAAGTATATGGTGACTCCAGTTTTAAGTTTTTGGGTCAGTGGTGGGTTTTAACCGGTTCGGCCCACTTCGGCCAAACTGGTAGCTAATTAAATCAGCTGTTTTTCGGGCCTAAATTGATGTATCTGAGGTGTGCGCTGCGCGCGCATCACTTCAAGCCCCCAAAACACCTGATTTAGCCAACTTAGGACCAAAAATTTAGCAACCAGTTCACCAAAACTGGTAGCCAAATCAGCTGTTTTTTCGGCCTGAGGTTATGTGCACACAGTGCATGCCTCACCAGTGTCAATTTAGGGCTGAAAAACACCTGATTTAGCCACCTTAGGCCCAAAAATTTAGCAACTGGTTTGGCTGAACTCTACCCTGTAAAAGAAAGAAAAAGAGGTTGGTAATGGACTATCAAAACTCAAGGATGGGTCCATAGACACCCATCCTTGAGTTGGCAGAAAACTACAATGGCAGAATTCTATTACTGTGTCAAGGTCATCTCCTACATTGTCAGCTCTGCCATCTTCACTACACTTTGCTAAGCTTGTTGGCATCGTGCCATAAATGGAGGTGAGGGGAGGGTCATTTTGGGGAAGACGTGCAGGAGGAAGAAGAAGGAGGTATGGGTGGAAGGAGTGGTGTTGACAGAATCCAGATGTGTGGAAACCAGACTAATCCAGTTGCCCAAGGACACCTGGTCTGGGAAAGAATGCAAAGCCATTTCAAGATGTACCTGACATCACAGCAGTTCCCAAAACATCTCACCAGGATATCCTATTGGACACTGGTGATCTAGTTGAAAAGGCGGTGGGGGGGGACATGGAGGGGAAAAACTTGCAACTTTGTGTGAGAATACTCAGTTCTAGCCTGCTTTTGCTGCAACCACTAATCCTTAGTAAAAGGATTACTACGATCACTTCAACCAAATGGAGCCGAGCGTCTTTCTTTGCTAAGGACTTAGCTGGAACAAGCCTGGCATTGATTCCTACTTTGATTTTACTGATTTTGTTTCCAACTTCTGTTAGTTTCCCAACTTTCAACTGAAGCAATGAATGACAAAGCCTAATAGATTTTACTTCCTTGAGGCCAGCTTTGGGTGATGTTGATATAGGAGCTAAACACTACTTAAACAATTCTATAGCTAAGGGTGACTTAAGATTGTTTGACATACAGTTGTTTGCAGACTAATTGAAGGCAACCTCATAGGGATTTGGCAGAAAAAGCCAGGGGACATTTCTGGTTAAATTTACTGGAGAATTACTCTGTGTTTTTTTTTAAAGAAAAATACTCTTTGTTAATAGTAAGTTTCACGACAAATAACCACAGAAAACTATGTGCACAAAAATGCTAATGTACACTTAGTATATTAGTATATCAAATATACTAAGATTGATTTATTGGGCTATGAAAATAACAAACCATACAGCGAATATAGCAATAAATAAAGAAAAAAACAAAATAATGTAACTATGTTGCAAATTAATAGCAAACCCATAGACATTTATCCTGGGGCACACTTTGTTTTATTCCATTTCACATATTAAAAATTGAAACAGTTCACTAAAATATCTTCTACCTTACAAGAAAGACTCTCTGTGGTGGCGGAACTGATATAAATGTGTTGCTTGCTTGGCTGACACACTACTCTGAAGATTTATTTTTTAAAGATATAATAGCCAAAGCCATATTTCCCTAGTGATAAAAAAATCCTTTTCATAATCCCTATGAAATCCTGCAGGGCTAAAAAGCAATGAAGAAGATTTCTAATGGTAAGTTATAAATCCTTTTAGAAAACATCTTACTTTAAAATAATTCAAGGAGAATTGGGGAGAAAACTGAGTATCAAAGAATGAAGTGGCATTATTTAGAAATCCTTCAGCAAGAGCAAAGGGGCTCCTTAGGATCAGCCAATTCAAAATTGGGAAATTGAAACCGAAGGAGGGATGATGGAAGAGAAGGAACTTTTCAACATACAATACTGGATTTAGGAACCATAGCACGTGGATTGCATTCATGTCTACTTGCCAAGGCTTCCATCAAATTAGCAAGTCCATTGCTGATCTCTGGTTCTGTTCTTCATCTCCTTGCTTTTGTGGTCTGTCCTGCTGTCTTCTTTGAACTGACAGATAGGAAAAGATGGAGCAATCACCAAATCCAATGGAATATTTCTCTGTCTCTAGCTGGACTGAATGTGGGCAGAGAAAGCAAATGTCCCCAAAAAGGAAAGAAGGCAGAAAGTCCTACTGAGCAGCCATTCTCAGCTACCATTGTGTCCATGTCTACCAGTACAATAAAGTCCACTGTGTCTTCAACTTCAGGTTTCATTACTAGAACTACTGCTGATTCCATTATTGCTAGGAATGGAAAGCTCAGTCCATTTCTGCTTTGTATGAATCTTAAAAATGTATGAATGGAAGAACTAGGTACTTTCAGACGAGAGAGAGAAAAAAAGCAGGATCTATCTAAATTCTTTAGAGATGCTCACAGGTGGGACTTGAACACAATAACACAGTGCCATCCATGAACACTGACTATTGGTATCAGGCATCCAAATTTTCTGATACAGGAGACATCCTTATCTCATGCTACATTGTTATCTAAGGCTTTTTAAAAATCATCAATATTGCTGGCTATTGCCTATTTCTATTTATTCTGTACATTTTCTATATTTAACTGCTCATTATTTTTTAAATCTGCACAAACATTTCTACTTGCGTAATGCTGAAACTATTAAAATAATTTCTCAAGGTGCCATGTAAAATATTCTGCTTATCTGGAGATTATTTTCTCTGAATGCATGTTTTTCTATCCTTTTTTCACCTAAGGTTAAAACTGCATTTGAAAATGCCCAAATCCGAGGAAAACAAAGTTTCCAAACCATAGAGATAGTTTAGGAGGTGTTTGGATCTATATCTGAATGTGTAACACTAATTTCTTCAATTAGCTTTCATTGTTTTTCTCCATCATTTTGACCTTCATCATGCACTAACAAATGGACCAACAGGTAAAAAATAATGGAAACCATTGATGTTGCTAAGCACAATATAGAAAGACAATGATTACTTCCATTACTTCATTTAGTAATGCAATTATGTCTTCAAATCTCATCAATTCTTCTATCTACTTTGTTTACTATATTATATAGTTGGGAGGAAGTCAGAAGACAAGCAACAGTGTCTATTTTTTTAATAATTAGAATTGTCTGGTATTTATAATTGCATCAAACAGGTGTGTTGTTTTTATGTCAATGTTTAGCAAAAAATGCACGACAAGTCTGCTATTTACCACAGTTATATTATTATATTATTATTATTTTAACTTTTCTCTCTTTCACTATTATTTTTGCCATGTAATATATAGCTTATAGCATTGGTCAATGGGGAAATCTCTGCAAATTCCCATGGAAAGAAACAAGGCACTATATTAAACCCACACACACATTTATCCTGTACTTCTACAGCATATTATTCAGTTAATAGTTGAATGCTTGGAAGATGGAATGGCCTATATGTTTAATGAAAAATGTTTTGTAACATAAATCAATGAGCATGGCTTTACATCCATGGGGACTACACATGACAGTGAGATGATGGTCAAAGAAAAAATGAAATGTGCGTAACAATAAAGGATGCAGAACACGAATAACCCAAGACCAAACTTTTGGGATCTTATTGTCTATTGTGGGAGTCAATATGATGTATTGGTTAAAAAGTTGAACTAGTACATGAAGGACTCCTCCAGAATCTCACTTTTAGTGACGGACACTCACTAGGTGATCCAAAAGTGCTTTTTCAAGAGACAACTGGACTTTCTAGTCTTTCTTTGAAGAAGTTTCTTTTGTCATCCAAGAAGCTTCTTCAGCTCTTGGATGAGAAGCGAAATGTCTTCAAAGAAAAATGAGAACATTCAGTTGCCTCTTGAAAAAGTACTTTTGGGACAGCCATAGCCTGGATGACTGAGAATCTCCATAGACCCTCTCTAGATAATCCCAGTCACTATTTTTTACACAGCTTTTCCCTCCACTTTGTTATGAAATAAACATTAAATGAATAATTGACTAATATTTGATCATAGTAAAAGGCATTAAAAGCAGAGTACCCCATACTCTACCAGCCATCTTTACAATCACACTGGTTTGTTGCTCCCTTACATTTTGGTGGGGGTGTTGTTGTTTTTTAGTCCAGCCTCTGGTAATAATTGTGGATGCCAACCTTGTTTTTATAAGGCAGCTAGGAAGAAAATTCTAAATCCGAGTTAGGAAGTCAGGATCCCTGAAGAAGTCATTATAATTCACTTCATACCACAAAACTTCAAAATCTGCTATAGCTTTGCAGTGCATGTTGCAACCTGGAACTTTATATAGGTTCCTCTTGTTTAAACCATATTTGGGGGGTGGGGTGTCTTTCTTTCAGCCTGCCACTCTGAGGTGAGGTGAGGATCAGGCTGCCACTAGTCAACAGATTGAATTAAGCTGGCTCCACCAGTTGAATTGTCCTGATTCATCTGTTAAAGACAATGATTGAACAGAAAAGGTAAAACACCATCTTTAGAGGACTCAGATAGCTAGGAGGGTTTTTTTCAGATTCTGGCTCTGTGAAATCTGGGGAAAGAGCCTACTATAAACTTCTGGACCATGCAAAAACTGCCTCATCTAAGTCTCCAAGGCAAATGCGTGAGTACAAAATATGCACAAAGAGAAGACTTGCTTATGTCTCTACTGGTTCCTCCTTACATTCTGTTGGCTCCAATGTACAGTTTGAAGATTGGCTTCTTTCTGTTTATTTTTAGAAACTGACTTGATTGTATGCCAATACATCTTGCCCAAAAAACTGTTTAAAGGCTGGAGTTTGGAGGAGGAGGAGGAGGAGGAGGAGATCATCTGCATGTCCTCCTTTCTCTTCTGTTCAACAGGCTAATGACACACATGTCTCACTAACTATTTCCTTCCTCAAGATTTCTCTTTCTTTATAGACTTCATATAGTCTATAACTTTATTTCAGTTTGCTGTGCCGTAATATGAAAAAAAAGATGACTCAAATCTTGATAGAAGGCACTTTATACTAGTGCAACACTTCCATTTCAAGTGGAAACTCAATGTCCTTAGACTATTAGCTTGATTCATAAATTTATTGCAAGGTGCCATGGGAGAGTTTTATTAGCTGGACTGAATACTTTTTAAAATTAATGCAATAATCATATAGTGCATATTAAAACCATTTCGGAAATGAATAGTTTTCTCAATATATAGTATCTGATGCTTTATAAGACCACTAATAAGATATTTCCAGAAAAAAGAAACAAAGTTTAACTTTAATGGGACAAGGCAGAGAAGTACTAACAATGCAAGTGTACTATTGCATTCTCACAATGGATGGGTGAAGGTATGCTGAAAGTGATTTATAAAATAACAATTTACCATAGGAATGAGATTGGGAAACATTGATAAAGCTAGTATCATGATAAATGGCATTTTATTTTTAGCAAAGGCATCTTCCTTAGCATTTCTCCACCTCTGAGTTCTGTGAAGAAAAAGGGCGCTATTGGCTAGATATCACATACAATGCCCTGCTTTGATATTGGGAAGAAGCTAATCTTGTGCCAGCTAATGATTGCATAATTTTACTGGCCTAGGCACCCAGCCAAATTCAAAGCATTTTTTCTTTCTTTTTCCCCTTTTTCCTGCCTTTCCCTTTTCTCAGAAAAAAATAAATCTAGAGCAAAATTACAGAGCCTTTACAGTTAAAAATGTACAGTTGCCTATTTTAACAGTTTGAAGCGTTCTTCAATCTGGGATGCCATATGATAATCTCAGTAAAAATAACAAATTTGATAACTGTGAAAGGGTTATCTTAGACACACGATACTTATTAAGCATTTGATAATGGAAAAAAATATTGCCTGCACGTTCAATTATGTCATAACAAGTGCCAAATCAGACAGATAATGCTTGCATTTTTTCACATCCCTTTTTTTTGGCTGAGTTGGTTCACACATATAGATGCCAATCATCAAGGCTTAAATTATAGACCCATGAGGTCTATATTACCTGACAACAGCAACTCCAACCTTTCTGTGTAAATAACAGTGCCATACTAGTAAAATTTTACATTATTCCAGTATAATGCTTTCTGGGACAATGAATTCATACATTTAGCTATTACCCTCAAAATGCATACAAATTAAGTGATGTAGGTGCATACATGACTCAACCTCAATGTTGAGTGAATGATGACAAGAAATTAAGAGATGTATGTACATATGTGAAGTGAGTTAGTCTGAGCAAAACTAAATACCGTAGAGCAGTAAATGCTACCTATGGAGCCATCTTTGTCCCATTGCATCAGCCAGTCCCAGCCAGTCCGGCAGGGAAAGTGCATTGCAGACACTATCCGCCAAAGCATGACAACTGGTGGTGTCCAGGAACAAAGCCTTCTCTGCCATTGCCCTCACCCTGTGAAAATGCTCTGACCAGAGATAGGCAGGTTTCCAGTCTCCTGGCCTTCTGGAAAGATATGAAACATGGCTCTACAGCCTTGCTTGGGGCATGCAGGGGAGCATGCAACTGTAGTACAGGTTAGCACCCTTAAAGTCCTTTCCATATCTTTTAATTAATATTTAACATTGCTTGCCTCTTTTTAAATTTATATATACCCTGTTTCTCAGGAAACACAATCCAGTACAATAATAAGCCCAATCCTAATTTTTTTGGGGTGGGCCTAATATTACCCCTATCTCAAAAATAAGCCCGGGGATTTTTGCGGCCTTTGTATGCCTGGGATGCCTACAGGATCTTCTCCTCCCTCAAAAAAAGTAATATCCTCCTACTAATATAAGCCAAACTACTTATTTTCAAGTCTAAAAGAAAATAAGACTCAGTCTTATTGTTGGAGAAACACAGGTAGTTGTTTACATTTTTAATATTTTATTACTATCCTGCCCAGGATCTCTCTGTGAGGGAATGAGGGATAATGATAAAATTAGATAGATAGATGATAGATAGATAGATAGGTGATGGATAGATGATAGATAGAGATAAATATACTCCTAATGAGTCAATTTAAGACCATTAATACTCTTATAACATGGATTAAGTAAGACTAAGACTAAAAGATGAACAAATAGTCCTCTGAATCTTGTTTTATAATCACGATACTGAAATTCAGTTTTCAGTTTGCTCTTTCATATACAGGCACTAATATCATAAGTGTCATGAGACCATACAAATGACACAAAATATGTAATTTGCATCAGCGGCTCAATGATGTCATGATGTAATTTCCACCATTTGCTCCATTCAGTAATTATGTCATAGTCATGGCACCCATAGTTTCTCTTGGTGATTCCAGCCATATCCATACTTTCTGAACAGAGAAATTCAAAGTAATTCCTCTGTGTGTGTGTGTGTGTGTGTGTGTGTGTGTGTGTGTGTGTGTGTGAAGAGATTCTTAATTGGTGATTGCCCAGACTTTTGCAGCCCGGATATGGTAGTGTGACCTCAATACCCTGGAATTAATGACATTTTCTAATTTAACTTTCTGCTGAGGGAAGAAAGGCGGAGTATAAATTTAATAAAATAAAATAAATAACCTATTATGATCTGTTAGTTCTGCCTAATTTACTCTGCTTACTTTTAACAGCCCTGCTCTCTGCTCCCTGCTCCATCAGCTCCAATTCTGTATACAGTGGAATTCTCCTTTGTCAACTATTTGAATCTGAGTAGGATTCCAAGTAAATAAATAATCCTAACTTGTGAATGAAGTGAATATTTATTCAATGTTAACTGAAGGAGAACACTAATGCCAAACCGCTACACATCTTAGAGGGAAGGACGCCCTCATTGAAATTATAATTATCTTTCAGAAAACTGATTTTATCTTTTGTTACTACATGCTCCGTATACTTTGAGACATAGAAAACTCACAGCTTTAACTGCAGCAGTGATTCGTTATGGGAGTTATTAAAACTGTCTTAATAGAGCAATTTCAGACTCCCTCTACTGTATTCTTAGCAGGCTTTCCTTTGACAAATAGCCTGTTTTTAAATATAAAGATATATTCCAGCAGGGAAACTATTTGTAATTTTATACAAGCATTCTGAAGCCAAGGCAATCTCAACTACCTGAAGCTACGAGTTTGTAGATTTATTAGTGTATTTTTATTAGTGGGTCCAGTACTTCAACATATATACTACAGCAGGGGATGTGGTGGCTCAGTGGCTAAGTTGCTGAGCTTGTCGATCAGAAAACTTGGCAGTTTGGTGGTTCGAATCCTGAAGCACCGCATAATGGAGTGAGCTCCTGTTACTTGTCCCAGTTTTTGCCAACCTAGCAGTTCTAAAGCATGTAAAAAGGCAAGTAGAAAAATAGGGACCAGCTTCAGTGGGAAGGTAACAGCGTTCCATGTGTCTTCGGCACTTAGTCATGCTGGCCACATGACCATGGAGACATCTTCGGACAGTGCTGGCTCTTCAGCTTTGAAACGAAGATGAGCACTGTCCCCTAGAGTCGGGAACCAACTAGCATGTATGTGCGAGGGGAACCTTTACCTTTACCTTTATACTTGCAACACTCTGGTTCCTAACAGCCCCCTTGGTTCTGCTAGACCAGGTGTGTCAAACTGGCGGCCCATGGGCTAGATGCGTCATGCATAGGGCCATGCCCACCCCGACCCTGCAAATGGGTAAAACATCATGAAATGTCACATGATGGCAATGTGACATGGTGAGTTTGACATCCATGTTCTGGTCATGGAGATGGTATGTATGTATGTATGTATGTATGTATGTATGTATGTATGTATGTACATATTAAATTTTGCTGTCTATCTCATCTCTGCCCATCTCACTAACTGTGCCTGGGCAATTTACAACAATCATTTGTTTATTTGTTTGTTTGTTTGTTTGTCTGTTTGTTTATAAGGCCACCAAATTCAAACAAAGAGACTCTGGCCAGCCTTATAAGATTTGTCAAAGGTCAGAAAGATTGGCACACCTCTCATCTTCCCTATCAGAACCTTAATACCACCAGAATGCTGAATCCAGTGTTGAAAGGGCCTTTGCATTCTTCTCTCATTGTCTTTCTGTATTTTTACAAACTTCTTAATTCTCTCAATGTTTCAATTCATCCACTCAGCTGACGAACAGATGCACAAAATCAAAATCACATGAAGTATTACTATCCCTTTATAAAACCTTAGTAGGACCACACCTGGAATACTGCATCCAGGTTTGGTCACCACACTATAAAAGAGATGTTTAGACTTTGATTAAAAAAAAGGGCAGAGAACAGCAGCTAAGATAATTAAAATCCTGGAGACTAAAACATACAAAGAATGATTACAGAAATTAGGTATGTCTAGTTTGATGAAAAGAAATACTGGCGGTGACATGATAGCAGGGTTCCAGTATTTAAGGGGCTGCCACAAAGAAGAAAGAGCCAACCTATTCTCCAAAGCACCTGAAGGCAGGACAAGAAACAATGGATGGAAACTAACCAAGAAAAGAAGCCACCTGGAATTAAGGAGAAACTTTCCAATAGTGAGAATAATTAACCAATAGATCAGATTTCCTTCAGAAGTTGTGGATACTTCATAAAGGGAGGTTTTTAAGAAGAGGCTGGACAGCCACTTGTCTGAAATGAATTGATATAGGATCTCCTGCTAAAGGGGACTGTACTAGAAGACCTCCAAAGTCCCTTCCAGCTGTACTCTATTCTAAATGTGAAAATACCATTGTCAGAGGATTAATAATACTTTCCTGTGAGTACTGGTGCTAGGCAGAAAAACTATCTGGCATTATCTTCACCCCTTCTTATTCAGTTTAGTGAAAAAAGAATGTCACGGACCATTTGGGTGTAATATAATATTCCTATCTACCTGATCAGTGTTTTTCATTGTACAGTTATTCCTTCAGTGCTCTACAGAGTAGCTCCATTAAACCCTGAAGGAGGATATTTGAAGGGTAACCTCTTGTTTGGGGGTGAGTGGGTTTCAGTTTCACTGCGATAGCAAAGTTCTTGGAGGAGGACTCCTTTCCCAGGAGAAACTGAAAGAAATTTTACCTCAAATTTCTGAGACTACAAATTATATGGAGAATTTCAAAAGAGCATTTGTCTTTGCTGCCAATCAATGCAGAATGTGTGTTGTGCATTAGATACCTGAAAATATGTATAAAAGCGCTATTTATCCATCTCAAAGTTCTCATCAAACAGATGAAACAAATTCATTTTTACAATTGTTTTTGGTTAAAACCTATATAAAAATACTTTTTTAAATTCATTTCTCCTGTTAAATGCAAACGAGTACAAATTTATTTCATGCCGGATAACATTTGATTAAGTTATAGTTTGACTTTTCTGGTCGGTTATTGTGAAAACATCACTGGGGTGAGAACAGGGTTGTGTTGTTCACTTTCCTTTGTATGCAGTTCATATTTCTTAAAACAGAAGTTTATTTCTGCACCAGCTTACATTATATTCATAAAAGCTGAGACATTATGTAACCATCTGTATGCACATCAGCAGAACAACTCTTTCAAAATGAAATGGAATGGAATCAATTTTGGCAAGGAGAAGCAATCAAAAGAAAGATTAAAAGAAGCCTAAAGACTCAACTGTTTTCCAAAACCTTGGGTTGGGGTGGTTAGCCTGATAGATTGTTTGAGGGTGTTCATGTGGTTAGCCACAGGTTCTTGTTTTTATTCCTTTCTTATCTCTTTTATAATTATACTTATATTCTTTTTGTTTATTGTACAGCACTCAAAATTAGTTTGAAGTTAGTCCCTAAGATAGTCCCTAAATGAGTTTATTTGATTTGATTTGGCTTGACTTGAACAGAACTGAATTGAATTTGAAGATAGACCAAATCCTTCTTGAGGCTATGAGAAAGAAAAAAAGATGCAGAAAAAGTTCCTTGCTCAATTAATCTCCATGGAAAAGATGGATTTGCAATGGTTTTAAATGCTGCCGACAAGTCCATTCTAAACTAGTCCATCCAAGGAACATGAAATATAAACAAAACAAAACAAACAAACAAACAAACAAATATTGTCATCCCTCCTGGTCATGTGAACAAAAGTGGCTTAATTCGTGCAACATGAGAGAGATGGGTAGAAATCAATACAGAGGCAGAATTTACGTCCAGGAAGTCTTCAACTTACAACAGTTTGTTTAGTTTAAATTTTGTTAGATTTATACCCCACCTTTCTTCCCCCTAACAGAAAGTGACTGTTAGTGACTGTTCAAAGTTACAATGGTGGTGAAAAAAGTGAATGACAGTTTTTCACACTTATGACTGTTAAGCATCCCCACAGTCACGTGATGAAAATTCAATGCTTGGCAACTAGATCATATTTATGATCCCAAGGACTATGATCACCTTTTGCCACCTTCTGACAAGCAATGTCAATAGGGAAGCCAGATTCACTTATGAACCGTGTTATTAATTGAAAAACTGCAATGATTCATTTAACAACTGGGGCAAGAAAGGTTATGAAAAGAATTGTGGTTATAAATTGAGGACTACCTGTATGCACCCTTAGACCTCTCTCATGCATCCTGATTAGTTCCTATCAGTGCTTACTTTTTCCATATGCTCTGATATAAATACCTGCATTATTCTGTGAATAATCATCATACTTGGCTTTTCCTGGGAGAATGTAGCATGGAGATTTAATAAGTGTGAGAAGGAAGAATATTTACATTCACCTTTAGTTTTCTACTATAAGCCTTTTGTTGCCTCTTTCCTTAATGCATGCTGTTTATGCCATTTTCTTATATGTGCATATTTATTCACAGTTTCTGAGCCAAGAACAGCATGGCCAAATGAGGAAGCACCAGAATATAATTTCAAAAGTAAACTTCTAATCCATCGGGATGTAGGAAATAGCCAGGCTGAGTCCAAGGGAGGGAGCAAATGCGTCATCAGTCTTGAGTCCCTTCGTGCCCATAAGAGATCTAAGTTCAGCCCAGCTTGAATTCTTATCTCCAGCCAATTTGTTTTGACCATTACTAGTTCAGATTCTTGTAGAGGAGCATGAGCAATAAACCTTTATATTCATTTTAAACAGTCTGGACTTCACAAGTTTTCTGTGCTTGGCAAAGAAACATGAACACAGTTATAGTACCCTGCTAAAAAAATAAGACTCAAACAAAATTGTATGATATCTGTAGCATTTATGCTTTTTCTTTTGTATTCTCTCTCCCTAGTAGTCATTTCCCATGTGGGTTACACAATCATGTTCAGCCAGACAGAAATTTGGAAAAGATAGGGAATGTTAAAAACTATGAAAAAAAGGAAAGCTGAAAATTATTTCCCATCTTAATGTATCTTCTCAGTGCAGGGAAGACTGCAACTGGTTCCAGTTTGATGAATATAAGATATAAAATAGGGCTGTAACCAAAGATGCTTAAGAATCCTTTCCACTGTGAAGTACCATAATCTATCATGTTTTGAAGCCCAAAAATTAGCTTGAATTCATAGTAATTATTTGCAATCACTAGCCTCTGAGTGAGCCTGTTGCAAGGGTTTGCTCTTTGTTTTTATTTATGAAATTATAGACATTTCCATGGGATCCAGGGTGGTGCGGTGATTTGACTAGGAACAGGTTAAACCAGGTTTCTCTCTTAGATAAAGATGTTTATTTTATTTATTTATTTACTAGAATTATACCCCACCTCTCTTCCCCGGTCAAGGGGAACTCGAGGCGGCTAACAACACTGTTAAAATACAATAACAGTACAATCTATTAACATATCTAACTCAATCACACAACAACCAAAAATTCTTCCAAGGGAGGGGGCACATCAGGTCCAGGCCCACCGACAGAGTCAGGTCTTAATGGCTCTGCGGAAGGCCAACAAGGTGGGGATGGTTCTAATCTCCATGGGTAGCTGGTTCCAGAGGGC
>JANHGC010005437.1:39612-56944 GCA_027560395.1 Boaedon fuliginosus | reverse complement strand
AATGCTGGATATCACAGATTATCCCTTCAACTGCCTATACTAAAAGAGGTGGCACCATCAATTGACATAAATGAGACACCATAACAGATATAAGATAATTATGCCCCATGCATTCATTCATGTGTAATACTCAAAAACCTAAATTGGGGAAGAAAACCTTTATTTATTTATTTATTTATTAGATTTATATCCCGCCTCTCTTCCTCCATTCCTACACATCCACACCTACGAGTTCTCCTTGACTGGGGAAGAGAAGCGGGGTATAAATCTAAATAAATAAATAAATAATAAATACTTATCTACATGAGTTTAATATGAAGCTCTGAAAGAAGTTTTGAAATCTTACACACTAGGAGCCCCTAAAGCTACCTTTGACTTTATAGCTAAAACTAGTAGTGTGGATTAGGACATAACAATTAAACATAGTTCCAACAATTGGGATTTTGAAGTGAGTTACCAAAGACCAATAGAAATTATAATAATATATGTAGCTCATAGTAGAACTGTGTAGTCCTTGGTACTCTCTGAGCTTGGTTGCTTGCTTGGAACCATTTCATTGCCCAATTTAGTAACATCCTCAGTGCAGGTGGAATGACGTTTGTTTCTTGTTTGAAAATAGCAGCTTGCCCTGCTACCAGCCAACGTCCAAGTAAGCAAAGATTAACACCAGACAAACAATCAAGCACAAAACAATACCCTAATAAATGAACTAAAAGTTTTCAAGGTGCTAGTAACAACTTTTAAAGCCCTACATGGCTTAGGAATTGGTTACCTTCAAGACCGCCTTCTGCCACCACATGCTTCCCAGCGTCCAGTGAGATCCCACAGGGTTCGCTTGTTATGGGTCCCGTCGGCTAAACAATGTTGGCTGGCGGGTCCCCGAGCTAAACCCTTCTCTGTGGTGGTGCTGGCCCTCTGGAACCAGCTACCTGTGGAGATTAGAACCATCCCTACCCTGTTGGCCTTCCACAGAGCCACTATAACTTGGCTCTGTCAGTGGCCCTGGAACTGATATCCCTCTCACCTTGGAAGAGTTTGGCTGTTGTATGAATGTGTTAGAAAATTTTAATAGATTGTATTTTTTTTATATTTTATTATTGTTGTTAGCCGCCTCGAGTTCCCCTTGACCAGGGAAGAGAGGCTGAGTATAAATCGAATTAAATAAATAAATAAAATAAGTAAACTGCTCTCTCCCCGAAACCTGGCAGTTTAAGCTACTATGTATAAACAGGGAGTAAACCCCATACTCGTTTGTACTAATGATGTTACCTAGTTGGGTAATAAAACATTTGTGAGCAAACAACCAAACTCAGAGAGCACCAAGGACTCCACTCATGTAAATCTTCCCATTTTCTGCAACTCTTGTGGAACAGGATACACAGGACCCTCAAATTCTGAAAATATTTTAGTATATTTGTAAGCTCCTTTCACATCTTCATGCTAAAACACACAAAGATTTGTCAAGAGTTGATGTGGATATTGTGAGCTGGATTGGGTGAGCTCTTTAGAAACTAAAGCCAATTAACTGAATGCAATCCATTTTTCTAGACAAAGCATTATTACAAAACATCAACACTATCTTATCTGAGTTTTTAATCATAAATGTAGACTCAATTATCAATCTCCCATGCCTAGCCAAAAAAGCAAAAACAAAAACAAAAACCCAAACAAGGGGAATAACAGGAACAAATAATAAAAATGATCAAATCCATTATCCATCCATCAAATTCTCAGAGATTCTGCAGACATTCTGCAGACATTCTCAGTCATCCAGGTCATGGTTGTCCCAAAGGTGCTTTTCGGGAGGCAACTGGACTTTCTAGGTTTTTTTTTTCTTTGAAGACATTTCGCTTCTCATCCAAGAAGCCTTCTTCAACACTATCCTAAGAAGCTTCTTGGATGAGAAGCGAAACATCTTAAAACAATGTCTCCTGAAAAACACTTCTGGGGCCTTTCATCAAAACTTACTCAACTCTCACAAATTCCAGTGAACTCAGAGATAAACTGTGGCATGCAAAAATGAGCATTTTAAATATCATGTTTGCTGTCTGAAATATAGAAGTCTAACCAGGTCTTCCTTAGAAGAAGAGAAAATTATTACATAAACAAAACATGCGATTTAGTAACAAAAATATTTGATCAATTACAAAATATTTATAAAATAGCTGTTCAAAACTATTTAGTTTTAGTTCTTGGCAATGGGGCGAGAAACTGCTGAGAGAGGGAGGGAGGGAGGGAGAGGTGGGGGAAAGTATTTAAAATGTGCGTGTGAAAAATCATTCCAGGTTTATTCCTTTGATGTGGACTTCAGAGTCTGCCTCCTAATGCAGTCTGCACATCAACCAAGACTGGATTTTTTTTTTTTTAATGCTACCCCACAAAATTTAGAGGCTACTTTAAACAACAAAACTGCTTGGGTTTAAATTTATGCTATCCCTTAGAGACAAACATAATTAAAGCAAATTTAAAATTCATTAAGTGAAAGAGATAAAACTTTGAAACACATTCACACAGAAACACACACACTTTATGGGTATTTTTAAAAAAGCACAATGGTACTTTTTTTCTGTCCTTTACCCTGTTAAAAAGAAAAGCTATGGGGACTAGTTCTGTCATGGCGGGAGCAGGCAGTTGGATACGGTAATGCATGCCTGAAGCCTTCACCAAAGATGATAAGCCTGCATGAATTTTACGAGTTTCAGTATCAAGGTTGCCCTCGCCCAAGGGATTTAAGAATAAGGGAGGAAAAAAGAGAAGGCAGATGTATGAATAACTGGCATTGTAAATCTTCACCGTGGCAACCTACAGCTAGAAAAAGTCTGTGATGGGTTCATGACTTGAGAAGAAAGCGACACAGCAGAATGTGAATGGATTTTCTTCAGCTACTTAATACACTGCTTAGACCAGCTTAAGTGTGTGTGTGTGTGTGTGTGTATTCATGTGCACATGCACATGAGAGAAAGATAGAGTATATATGTGAGTGTATAGGGGAGAAGGGGATTGTATTTATGCAATTTGTACATGAAATTGCTGGTATTACCCTGCTTATTAGCTTCAAGAGAAGGGTAGGAAAAAACCATCATTTAGTTGTACTTTTAAATGTCTGAGGGGGGGAGAAAAAGGGGAAAAAAGATTGAAGGGAGAGGTGTTCCAATTTATGCAAGCACATAACACCATGAAGCAAATTGGACACTCAACAACACAGCACAAGGTCACTGCGGAAGTCACAAGAGTGGGGTGCGGTGTAGATAGCTGGAGGTAGAAAACAGATCATGATAAATAGCTTCCCATTCTGCAAAATCTGGTAGTTAATGAAAATAAGATGCATTTGAGTTCTTGGTGAACATCTGATTCTCTCTCTCTCTCTCTCTCTCTCTCCTTCACTCATGCTCAGGTCCTGCTGATGTATGAAAGCAAAGGGCTGGCTCTAATTGCACAATTATAAAACGGAAATGATGCAGATTTGGCAACACAGAGAAAGGAGGCAGCTCAATAACATTGTTTAATAACAAGCAAATAAAGCTCAGAGGGGAAAGAGGTGACGATTTCTGCTTTAGGCTCATTAAGGAGCCTGAAACATATTGTAAAAGAGTGATATTTAATTATGGAATGGACTGATAATATGGAGCAGGGCCTCACTGGGAGAAATAGACCCCTGTGCTCCTAAGAGCTAGCAGTTCCCTCTAAACATCAATTACCATGATTATCAAGCCAGGGTTTTAAAAATGCACCCGCCTTAGTATTCCATCAGTGACCCATAAACAGGCCCAGGCAGAAGCAGGGGCTAAATTTATGGGCATCGGCAGCCAGGATCAGGTGAGGGGGGGGGAGAATCTCCCACCACTCACCTCAGCACAGGAGTATGGAGGGAGAAACGAAAGAGAAAGAAAAATTTGTCTTCTGCCCTGCCAAAAGAGCAATTTATTACTAAGCATTTGCTGGAGACAGCATGTGTGGGCCTGCTGCCTTTTCCCCCCTCTGCTGACTGTCTGAATGAGAAATGGGAGCATATTAACCATCTTATGGGTTACAAAGGATGGCTTGGCATGGTCCCATCAAACTTAGTGGTGCTTGGGTGGGTCAGAAGTCAAGAGAGAACATTAGCAGCAGAGATTTAGAATCTGGTGCATTTTCTTTAACCTTAACTGCTGGGGACAGAGGATCACTTTATTTCTTTGGTCAAGAAATCATTTACGCTGGAAAGACATTTCAGGCAGGGCCAACAGCATCCACCTTAGAGGAAATAAAGGCATTTCTAATAGGGTGAAAAAGGAATATTCGTCTTAGGAAGCTGTATTTCTGTTCACACATTAATGGTAAGTCATTGTTCAGCTTACTACTTTATAAGTTAGCTGCCTTCCTACTTCAGAATAATAAAAAAAGAACAAGATTCTAGATCATAGAAAGTAAGAAACAATATTTAATCAAATGTTAGTTTCTCCTTACCTTTGAAACAATCTCTTCCCAGAAAGGTTTATATACCAAGTGTCAAGCTCAGAGCGTGCTGTCTATTCCTAAACTTTTCTACATATTGTGCAATGCAAGCAAAGGAATGGTAGAGGATCTCAGATTCTTCTTCATTTAATCTTGTGTTTCTCAATTTCAGCAACTTTAAGATGTATGGACTTCAACTCCCAGAATTCCCCAGTGAGTCATGAATAATCAAACTTGACCAATTTTTCCAAGTAAGTACCCTTTTGTCCATGTTATTTCATGTGAATCTCAAGATGAATTTATGTTACTCATGAAACATAATAGTGTCTTGAAAGCAAACTTTGTTGTGCAACCTGGTTAAAGAAGGGCTCCTTATATTTTTGGAAGATTGAATGCACCTCCTAATTGCTACGCCTGTGGATTAGACTTGGCTTTATAGGATGCCCAAGGTAGGAAAAAGGCAGAGATAGCAAGCAAACTTTTTAATATTCTCAGAAAGACAAGTGTAACTTTTCCTGTGTTAGCAATGCCACTTTTTACGACTTTATCAATTAGTAGCTTGTATCATTG
This sequence comes from Boaedon fuliginosus, assembly GCA_027560395.1. NCBI lineage: Eukaryota > Metazoa > Chordata > Lepidosauria > Squamata > Lamprophiidae > Boaedon > Boaedon fuliginosus. Next base: position 51,940 of record JANHGC010005437.1, on the reverse strand, counting down.
TTAGCATTTTAACAGTATACTTTGATTTTGAACCTTGTTTTTCATACAGCGTAGATTTTGGCTGCGTTCAAGTGGTCAGATTTCATATGTTTAATAGATAAAGAAAGAAACATCTAAAATGAAGGGTCCTTGCACCTGCTTATTTTCAGGGTCCTTATCTTCCAAGCAATTCAATATCCAGCTATCTCTGTGGATGGCCTCTAGCAATTTTAATCCTATCTGGGATGATGCCAGAAAACCTTTTCTTGATCTGACAACTACGGTATGTCTCTTGAGCAGAACAGAACACAACAGAACAATAGATTTATTGGCCAAGTGTGATTGGACACACAAGGAATTTGTCTCTGGTGCATAAGATACCCAGTGGCTATTTCTTTTGATATCCTCAATACCATATCTCTCCTCTCATTTCTTCCACAACCATTCCTATTCCTTCTCACAGTCTCTGTCCTCAGATACCAGTGCAGATGTTTCCTAGCTGTGGATATACAGCTGGCAACAGGGGAATCTATAATGGCCCTGCTTTTTAATGTGCTGGTAAGCTGCAGATAGTGGCCAATGCTGTCATTTTAGAGAGAAGAAGACTAGGTACATGAAAAATTCCAGAATAAATTCATGCTCTTCATCAGGGACTGTGATGGGGAATCTAGTAGACCAGATTCTGTCAAGGAAAAGGGTGCATTCCAGAGGAGTAAGAGGTAACTCAGTTCAGATAATTTGTGTGAAAGACAGTGAAGACAGCTTCCCTTTAAAAGTTCCCAGAGTATATGTTTGATGTAGGAAACAGGCTTCTTCAGTTTGGCAAGACTCTGTCCATAGATATGCAACAATTAAAAACAAATCTGCTTGAAGAGTTGTGTCTTTCTTGGTTTGCCCAGGATGTGGGGGGTCTGAGATCAATCTTGCTAAATCAAATCTTTTTCCCACATCATATATTCTGGGAATTATTAGGGAGATGCTGTCTTCACCCCTTTTTTTCTCACATAAACTATTTGAACTGAGTTGTCTCTTACTTTCCTCTCTTTCCTGGAAATCTGGCCCACTACGTTCCATCACAGGGACCACTTGACTGAGTCATCATTCATCACTAAGATATTGCATCATGTCTATATTAATATGTATATGTGTCTGCAAAGCATTTGATTGATCCCAGGATCCTTTGCAACACTGTTATCTTTATGATGCATGCGAACTTCAACTCTCAGGTATAAACCATAGAAAGGGAAAGATGGCAAAAGTTATGGGAAAGAAATCACAAGTTAACTATGGCAACCTCGTACAAAGAAAACATGTATAAAATGTTTTACAGGTGGCACTTACCCCTGGCAAGATTGGCTAAAATGTTTCCTGATCAGAATTCAAACTGTTGGAAATGTAAACAGATGAATGGGACCTATTATCACATATGGTAGACCTGCCCATTAGTCAAAAATTATTGGCATAAGGTTAGAAATTGGTTACGGGAGATGACTGATATAAAATTAGAGTTAAGGCCAGAAACCTTTTTATTGTGGATGATTCCGGGAAAAATTGAAAAAAACATTCTATATTTAATGTTACACATTATAACAGTAGCCAGATTGGCTTTCACACAAGAATGGAAGAATGAAAAATTACCTATAGAAGAAAAATTGATATAGAAAATTCTAGAATGTGCTGAATTAGATAAACTGATGATGGTTTTAAAAGATAAAAGGGAAACAGTAATTTTCCCTTTTCAAAGTTGGCCTATGGTATAATTGGTTGAAGAAGAGAAGGAAAGATGGGAATGGGAACTAGGATAGAATATTTGATAATTCAGATGAAATAGAAGATAGTGACATAGAGATATACAATCAATCCTGTTTGCAACTTGGAAAACTGTATTTATGACTGTAAGGAAACTTACTTAGTTAAAATGTATATATGTATATACATATATGTGTTTATCAGATAAGCTCACACACTAGTATTTCTCAATATGAATTAGATTGTAAAATACATTGAAAATATTTAATCAAAATTATTTTTTTTAAAAAAGAACTTCAACTCCCAGCATTCCCAGCTAGGATGCTGGTTAAGGAATTCTGAGAATTGAAGTCCACATGTCTTAGAGATGACAAACTTGAGAAACACTGTCGTTATTAATATATTGTTAATACCAATTGCCATTAAAATGGTTTCAAACTCTTCAAATGTTGTATGATTACTACAGAGGATTTATCACTTCTAACATATCCATGGCGTAAAAACAAATTAAAACAGGAACAGATTTTCCCCTTTCTTGTAGCAAGAAATTTCACTTCTTGCTACAAATTAATCTCGGCATACGAAAGCCCTTACAGGAAAAAAAAAAACATTACAAATTGTTTATACATACAAATACATGACAACATTAGAAATTTTCCTTCTCAGTCCAGATTTGTTGGGTCAATACCCATAAGCCCTAGCCAATGTGCCAATGGCCATATTGTCTGGGGATTATGGTGACTGTTATTCAACACATGAGTGGTGAATAGAATTTAATAACCAGAATAAAATCTTAGATATTTCTCTTCTCTGATCATGAGAAATTCTTGCCAAGCACCTACACAAACACACAGAAGAAGCTTGAGCTCATGAGCATTTTGGATAAGATTGTCCCTTCTGTTCCTCTTAATACTTGATATCTCCAGTGTAATCATGAAATAGCAGTTACTTATTTATCTCACGTCTTGCTCCTTGATAGCTACCCAGTCCTGCCGGCATGACCTCTGAAGCACACACATTAATTTTACTTCAGTATTTCTATAGCATCAATTAATAAAAACTGACTACATTTTCAACAAACACACATGTACTGATAAATGAGGGTCCTGACTTAATTGCTCTGTAAATTAAGAGCTCACAGTGGTGACAACAGAGAATAGTTTTAATATTTAAAAACTCATTAAATTTGTGTACATTCTGCATAATTAAAGACGCACAACCACTTTTAACAGCTAATTCATGATTAATTTTGAAATGTATAGTTCAGACAATGGAGTTTTGGAAAAGTTTATAAAAATATTTTTATGATTCAATAAGCCACTGATTTTTTACATTTTTGCTCATTGGTTCTCTTCATTAATTAGATATACCGTATATGTATATTCTAATACTATATGTATGTGTGTGTGTATATAAGTGTGTGTGTATAAACATTTAAATATATAAATATGAATAATTTATATATACACACAACCCATAGTTTGTTTTCCTAATACAAGTAGTTTTAGGTGAGGCAGACAGAAACAATATTCCTTATTTTTGCGGTTTAGGGGTTTGTTTGCGTGTGTGCTTGTGTTTTGCATTCCCACTCTGGTAGATATTAGTCTACTTATTTAAAAAAGTTAACAGGCACTTTGGGAATATAAATGTGTGTATGTTGTGTGCTTCCCCGCAAATATAGATACAATTAAACTTAACTGCAAATGCTGTAGCAAAGTACCATATGTTGTACAGACAAAGCAAGATGCAAACTATGGCAAAATTTTGCTTTCTGAATTTATATAACAATAAATTCGTTCTATGGAAATGAAACACTTTCAAAATTTGCAGAAAACATATTGTACTTTCAGAAACTATGTTGCTTTCTCTTCTTTTTTCTTATAAATTTTAGTTATAGATGCAATTCATTTAACATGTTCTAGAACTAATAAGAATAATCCATTTTAGATTTATATTTTAGTTTGGATCTAGACCCCATATTCTAGAATTAGGGAGGTCAGACACTAGAGTCTGGTGTGCATGTGGTAGTTTGTGTTGGGGGTAGGAATGAATTGTATCTCTTTCTCCATCAGAACAGGCTAAATAAGGTTTGTAAGGTGGATGATATATTATTAGAAATTTCTTTTGGAGTTTACAAATAGGGAAATTTTTGAAAACTTCAGCCAAAGTTCTTAGGAATGTAAAAGAAATGTGATATACATTTTAGTTATTAGTATTTAGGCTTGAACTGCCATCATCAACTTTGCAGTGACATCAATAAGATTAATGGATTCCACTAGTTTCTTTACTCTTGGCTCAAAATGTCTCATATTTGGGAAACATGATGTATCCCAAAAAATAATGTCTACTGGAAAAGGTTGTAAACCAAATTTGGCATTTAATGTGGTTGCTTGACTGGAGATGGTCTACAGTATTTTAGATTATTTTAAAAATACATTTTTAAGTTAAAATTATGACAAAAGACTATATGATATTGAAATTAGAATAAGCCTTTCCAGTATTTTTTTTAAGATAACAAATAGAAAAGTATGGAACAATATGTAAAAGTTAGCAATATCCACAAAGATAGTGTTTCTTAACCTTGGGAACTTTAAGACATGTGGATAATGCACGTGTCTTATCTTAAAGTTGCCAAAGTTGAGAAACACTGAAAAAACAGCAAATTTTGATTGATATATCCCCACCACTTACAAATAACCCATCCCCTCTAATAGTAATTTGTTTTTATTTCCCTTTCCCTATAGTATTATCTCATTCAAATCTTGTTTATCAGCATGCATTGTTCAAAGACTATCTTAAATTATGTAATATTAAAATAAGAGTAAATATGTGAATGTTGAGAATGTTCCAGTTATAGTGATGCAGTTTAATCTTACTTGTTCTGCCACTGAGAATTGGAACTTAACTGAGCATCTTTATCTTAAGATGAATTTTGCCTAGTATCATTATTATCACAAAAACATATACACCACAAAGTGTGTTATGTTGTTGTAATCCCATTGCAAAAGAATTAGGATACAGCAACACCTGGTATTCCGCTGCGCTGAATAACAGCTTCACCTGGCTAATTCTGAGAAATGATGGGAGGTGCAGTGGGAGAACTTTTGAAGGGCCATGTATTGCCATGGGCAGCTGCCATGGGGCGGGGGGGGCAGTGACATCTTGCACATCATTGTGCAAATGATGTGACTGACATGTGGAATATCATTCTTGTGATGACTTGACTGTTGAAAATTCTGTATTTTGTATCATGGCACACAGACATTATGCCATTTGTAAAGACCTATGAACGCTCTTAGAAAGATGCAGGGGTTTCCACCAGGCAAATAGTCATAAATCTTGCCAAGGGGAAAGGATCATAGTAACAAGGAGAGTAAAAAGTAAAATAAAATAAATGGAAGCTTATGCCAGTGATGTCACACATAAGTGAAATCATTGTCATGTTTAGTAAATTAGTATGGCCTAACCACGCAGCAGCAGTAGCAAAAAAGAAAAAAGAGAGAGAGAGAGGAAAAGAGAGAGAGAAAGAAAAACCCTCCTTAAGCTACAATAAAGCCTAAATGATTTCAGACTCCCATGATCCTTTGTAGTCATCTTAAAGCACTACTTTAGTGAGCTAAACCTGTAAAGTTTTCTTTAGAGCGGCTGTGACTTGATTAGATCTATTTCAGCCTCGTCGTGGTAATAGGCTCCTCTCTGTGAAACTGCTTAGCCTCTGCTCCCCCGGCAGCTGGAGAAACTGGAATTAATCAGGTCTGCTGGGGACTTCTTCAGCATCTCCGCAGGCCAGCAACTCTGGAATCATTTACTACAGAATCTTACTGTCAACTCTTTGTCATTTAGGCTTTTGATTATGCTTTCTTTCCCTGGAAAAGGAAGAGGAAAAAATGGAAATGGGTGACAGATTATCCTAATGGAAAATTTCGCTACTTTTATAGGCATCTATTATCCTGCTTTGTACTTAAAAAAAAATTATAGGTGCACTAAGATTCAAGGGGAAGAGGGTAAGCGGGAGAAAGCAAAAGGAAGCAATTAAAATGAATGAGTTACTTCTAATTAAAGTACTACCATGCTAATAAAATTAGCTGCTAAGAATGGTTTATATTTTACCTATGTCAAAAATAGAAATTTGCAAGACTGTTTAAAAGCATTTGCAAAGTCACTGAGGTGACAGTAGGTACTTTTCTTCATCAAGCATCCAGATAACTTTTTAACATATGTCATTGTGGGACAAGAATCCATTCTTTACTCCGGTGAGCGCTGAGCCTTATTTCCAGGTGACAGAAGACAGGTCCTTTGGGGATTCCTGCATAAAACAAACTTGAAGATTCAATGTTGGCCATCACTGAATCAGCCTTCCATAAGCTTCCTTTATAATCTGCTTCTCTTCCAAAGTGCTGGATCAGGGCTTTGTTGATTGGAATGGCAAGAACTGTTACTCAATGATTCTGGAGAAATAGGAGGTGTGGGCTATAGGAGGTGTGATAAATTGTGAGGATGCCCACTCCAAATTTACTCTTCAAAAGAGTAAGTAATTTTTTTTTGGGCTTCAAAATATTAAAAGAATAACAGTACCATAAAAATGACAAACAGACATAGAAAGGGAACATTCAAGGGGATAAAGGCATTTGTCCCTATCCATTGTCATCACAAGGGGCCATCTCATCCATCTTAACCAAAGGCCCAAGGGACCTGCCAGGTTTTAAAGAAATACTTGAAGGAGGGCAAGGTGGAAACTCACTCAGAAAGTTGACATTTTGTTAGATGAAAAGCCGGAAGGAATGAGCAACTAGCAGGTGAAACAGGCAATGTGGTGGCTACCAATGACTACCATCCTTCCTGCATATTCAAAGTAAAATTGCTGCCTTTTTCAACCACTGCGTGATGAATATTTGGGGCATGCCAGGTTCACAGAGAAGTAGAGCAAGAAATCTGAATGGAACTATGAACATTTATTTGAGCTATTATATGCATAGTATTTATGTGGTGCCTAGAGTAGCCCAAAGCACACATTCTGGTAGTTCCTTTAGGATGGGCTCCAGTACAAGTCCAAAAGCTAAGAAGACTAAATCTCTGGTCCCGGTGATCTATCCAGATTGGATCTTGAAACATTATCCTGGGACACATATATTTGCCTAAATTCTATCATTGATTAGCCTTTTATTCTTTAAAAACACAGTATTCCAAATGTCTAAACTTGCTTTGGTGTATGATGGATGATACATAGGGAAACGATTCCTACTTAAATGTAGTTAAATTAGGTATAGATAGTTATAGTTATAGAGAGCGGGGAGAGGGAGAGGCCAGTTTTGCCATTGCTGTATATTACCTGATTTTGATTTCCCTTTTTATATTGTTAGGATCTATGAACATTTTAACCGCTTTCCCACTTTTGAATAAACCTCTAGCAAACAGGATATGGGAAGTGCTGTGTTTGTCCAAATATGCATAGGAATGGCATCATGAAGATGTTCCCATTAATTTATTCAAGACAGGTAGCAAAAAGTACAGTGTCCAAGACAAAGTAGACCTGAAAATTTTGTCCAGATGAAGATTGTGTCTCCATTTGAATGGCTCCCTTTGAATGGCTTGTAGGTGGCCAAGCTGTTAAGGGACAAGATCCCTTACAAAACAAAGCAAGTGTCTGGGTCCCTGACACACATGGCTCCCTTAAGACTTGGTTCCTGGGCGGAGCTAAGGAGGAGCACAGTGCTATAAGGGGTTCCCGATCCTGGGTAACCTTATTTAGATGGTAACCTTATTTTGAATAACCTACGATGTCTTTCTGTTCCATTTGATTGGGTTGAATAAAGAGTTTACTGAGCACTGGAAGTTTTGTTCCAAGGCTTTTTATTTTGCCACATGACGCCAGAGCAGACGATGGCAGCAAGACAAAAAATGTAACCAAATCAATTAAATATTAATATTATTTTTGGGGCGGGGTTGCTACTAAGGTTGAAGGAATGCATTGGAATAGCAGTGGGCATTAAAACCTTGGCATGGTTGGACTGAGGACCTTTTCTTCTACTTCTATATAGAATTTAACACTACAGATCTAGGCTGCAAAAATTAGGGAAACCACTAGAGATTTTGCTAGTCCAGACATGGTAATCTTAAGAGTTTTTAGGACAGAATTATCCAGTCTAGCTTTCAGACAATAGTAGAGTCTTAAGGGAGACCAAATTGTTCTCATAGAGTGAACTGTAGCTCATTGTATATGCCTCGTAGCCAATGGAATTAATAATAATTCAGAAAATGCAGTGCCAGCTGCAGAATGGCTACAGAGAATTCCATTGTCAATATAGCATGATTAAAAGTTTGTAACATTTACAACACAAACAAGAAGAATCATCATCAAGATTCAGCAGATCTGAACAGAAATAAAAGGAAAATAAGCACTCGTTTCTTTAAAAGTACTTTCAAAGAATAAGAAAATAAGAGATAGGACCATTATGTGGGTGTTCCATTCTTGGTCCACTCATCAGTACTATTGTCACCCAAAATTGTGTGGATGGATAAGCTTATAGGGGGCAGTGTAGGAACACAATGTCAGTGCTGCACCTGTCAGTGCTGCACCTGTGGCACCTGTAGGGGGAGCTGTGGTCTCCTACCTATAAAAGAAGCTTGCATGCTCCTCCCTTTCAGTTCTAGATCTTTCTGCACATGTAGTCTCAGCAGACACATCCTATCCTTTCCTACTCGTTAATAAACTTTTTTATTTGGACACTCTGTGTTATGTAGCTGATTCTAAGATCCCAGCCTCCTCCACATCGACAACTATTCTTGTCACACTCATAAGTGAATGGTTGAAGAAGACTATTGCTACAGGGTAAATTGTGAAGAGTATATACTTTGATATGGGTTTAAGATATTTTTTTGTGGAAGAAAGACTTTCATATCTTTAGACCGCAACCTATTCAATCATCCATTGCCCAGCCCAGCCAGCCCAGCCCTTCCCAGCCCAGTATTATTGTTCATCTTGAGTCTAGTATTATGGAACTTGATAATTAGCCAGAGGGCTACGCCATCATGATATTTTTATTTACAAAAATATACATAAAGCCTCAAAGAAAGGAAGACATATTCTATCATCATCTCTTCACTTTCTGTGCAACTGTAATTTATCTGGCATTTTATAATCTTTGTAGGTATCATTGTAGGTAATTGTATCTACTCCTGTAAGTCTTGATTTCTTTGGACAGATTATTTTACATAATCAGAGACATTAGAAAAATAAAAAAAAGAAGCATGACTGTTTACATGAAGACTGAGAAGTTTAAAAGGGCTGAATCTTTCAGATTCAGTATGCAGCAGATGAAGAGGTGGAAAAGAAAGGCTCAAATCAATCATTCAGAAAAGAAATAACTTAAAGACTTAGGTTAGACTCTATGACCTGTTTAATGTCATAATTGGCTGCTGCCAAATTCGTCAAACTGAGTGAAGTTCTTAACTAAAATGTCATAAACTTCTCAACATGAAGATTTATATAATGCAGGTATCTGGCCAGTTATACATTTGTTATGTTGCATTTGACTTTTTCTAAAGAAAAAAAGAGGAGGAAAAAAGAGAAGGATCTGTACATGTCTATGTTCTGGAGTTTTTCAAAACCCTAGGAACTAGTCCTGATATATATGTTATATACTCAGTATATATGTGACACACATAAGATAAACAGTCATTTTTCTGATATAATAAAAATCAGATTTGAAATATTTTCAGTGGGAAAGCTATATGTTTATGATGAATGGATGTGGCTAATGTTAAATTTGAACAGTGTGTTTTTAACAAGAATGTCGATGGAACATTTCATAATTAAGGTAAACTCCTTGAGGTCCTGTTGCCGTTCAGGAATTCTAATGTTTACTTTTTAATAATTAGTTACAGTAATGGTATAAAATGGTATTTTATGGGATTCTATTGAACTTACGTTTAACTTTTGAGAAGGATGTAGGATGCTGCTGCTTGGATGCCTTTGGATATGTGTCAATTTTAGTTCATTCCTTTGTGACCAACATCTAGTCAGTACTAAAGACCTGCGGGCCCTATTTACTTGTTTTCTCAAATCATTTCCTAGTTTTTGTCTGGATGTTAATAATAATAAAAAAGTCTTGGAGACTTTGGATGCCAATTCTTGGATGTCTCTATTCTGGCTTTAACACTTCCGACCTTTCTGGTCAAATTGCCCCTTCCCCCTTTTTTGACATATAGAACCAGGGGCTCACTCTGTGGTATCATTCCATGTGCCAGTTCTCCTTAGCTAGAAAAAAAGACAATTTCCTTCCTAGAGAGAAAAGGAAGAAAAGCCATTATGCCAGTGCTAGGAATATTCTGTTGTCGGTTGGATGGATATAACAGGTTTCTAAATATCTTTCTGGACAGGGGTAGCCATCTCAGATCTAATCTTACATTAGTAACAAAACCAACTCACATCTCTGACAGTCTCCCTGAGTGGGCACATATGCAGATGCAGGCTCACATAAGCAAAGATATTGCCTTTGAGGTTCTAAATGCAAGAATTTAGCTAATAATCAGTTCCTGGATGAGGAAAGAGATGAAAGGACATAAACGGATGAACTCCACCACTTTGGTCTGCAACCATTTATGGGGCAGGCCAGCCAAACAAAATAGCTTGATTTCAAGCATGTGGTGTCACAGTCTCGTCCTAGTACTACAGTCACAACTATCCCAAATTAATTGAAAACATTGGACTGAAACACACCTAAATCTAATTTTTGTTGTTAAGTTATTGGAGCATCTGCTTATTCAGTAAATCTAGAAAATATTGAAAAATGGGGTATGAAGGCTGAAGTACTGCAGAAAAATAATAATCCTAACTTGCTTCTTGTGGGCATCTATAGATTCCCTCATTGTTTTGGCATGAGCTTAACTTGTGTTATTAAACTTATCTCCATCATCTATCTATCATCTATCTATCATCATCTATCTGGAACCAAAACAAACCACACATTGTTCTTGCATACGTTTGCATGGAGATATTTAAAACTGATTGCATTGGCATTGGTTCTGACTGTTGTTATTAGGCCAAAATTACCTTAAATTGATAGCAAGAAGGTTTATTCTGAGTCATGGTATTTACCTAACAAATATCATAGTTTGGTCAGGTCTCATTTAGGGCTTTATCTTCCCTATGATTTTTATTGAAGGTAAATTCATCCAGAAGCTTAACATAATATCGTGAAATTAGAGTCCCTAAATAAAATAAAATAATACACAGAATAAAATAATACACACAAAGTTCTTCCTCCTCCTCCTCCTCCTCCTCTGTAATAATAATATATACCTCCACCTCTCAAGATTCTATAGCTTTGCAGAGTTTAAACATGCATAATTCTTAAATTGGCCTGTTATTAATACTACTTTTGCTGGTGTCTGAGGCACATATGTTTGATTCTTCAATGGCATTCAGTGAGTTATCTGAAAGGTCTCTTACTGCTGCTACAGCAATATGAACCAGACAACACCCACATGAACAAAGAAAATGTAACTTTCATAAGTTGATTTTTAAAATGCATTCACTTTGACTCAACCAAGTACATCTAAAAAAAGATGAAAAGCATCTTTAGCGTGCCAGAAACATCTGGTTTCATATTTTGAGACCAAAAGGAAATTGCATGAAGTCTAAAGTCTTATGTTTTGATTTACATTATTATTGGAGAGCTGAGAATCTGCCAGTCATAAAATAAAAATTTTATGATAATAAATAAATAAGGAAAACAATCTGACAAAACATGTTATGGAACAAAGATGCATTTCAAGTTTAATTAACTGATAACAATGTTTAGGAGAGCAGAATTGTGCCACCAATTATGCAGCTAGTAAATGCATGCCAGCCATGCAGAGCTGGCCTATGAAAGTGTGATAGAAAAAAAGAAAAATCTCTTGCAGCAAAATTTGTCCAAACACAAAGGGAAGGTATTCAGCATGTAGTAAATCAGACGGCAATTAAGATCCGCTCTGAAGACGTTTATGAGAAGGTATTTTATAGATTGTATTGCAGTTGTTGGGTTTCAAGGGTGCATTGTAAATTGCACAATTGTCATTGCTCTGGCTTTCCAATATGCCTACTGATAGTGTCCACAGCAACTGCAGGGTTAGAAATTTTCATTGTGCAGATATAAAAATGGGAGGGGAAGAAGGAGGAGGCAGAGAAGACTATATGTGCATGGAGTTGTATAAATTGAACCCTTCTTTTTGTGGCCTTGTGTCTTTCCAAAGTGCTGCAGTGGGACCCTAGCTACAGAAATATCAACTGCTGGAAGACCTATATGATCCTCAATTTTATGGGAAGGAAGAGGTGCTTCAGTCTTCTACAATCCAGGGATGCAAATGTTCCAAGTTCCCCGTTGCCTTGTTTTCATCATCCTTAAAATGAATGTGTTATTCCAGTCCCAAAGTACACCTATTGAGACCACAGACCAAGTATATGTTTTTTTTTTTTGAGAAAATTTTTTTATTAGTTTTCATTAAAATTACAAAGACAACACAAAAAATAAAACGTTACAAAAAAAAATAAAATAAAAATAAAAATAAAAAATAAAAAATAAAATAAAATTGGGGGTCCATTTTTTATCAGCAACGC